>JAFELO010000671.1:368517-396861 GCA_017140195.1 Eumaeus atala | reverse complement strand
TATATATATATATATACGTGTGCTGGTCGCGTAAATCGAGTGTGAAGAACCTTAGGCAAAGCTACATTTTAAACAAAATTATAAATTCTCAAGTACCCGCATCGCAGTTATCGTGCTTGTGGTCGAACCTCTACGAAACGCCTCCATCGGTTTACGTTTCTATTTTTTATGTACGAAGAGACGAGCAGTAATATCATGTTACAATCGTACGAAACCCGGCGGCATAAAACTACCTTTTACAATAAAACTACTTTTACGGATTTTATCGCGGCTTATTAAATTATTTATGTAGCCCGACGTTTCAGAAGCTTTACAGCAACCATGGTCACGGGCGGAGTCCGCCGCACGGAGGGAAGCCAGTCTTCGCCAAGCTGGTTAAATTTGGCAACCAGTAAGATGAATCTCGCAAGAGAATTATAATATAATAGAAAAGTTTTACAATTTTGATAGAGATAAATAATTTGTTCTTTTTAACTTGAACACTTGTATGTACCGTCGTTCAATGACTAGTGTCACTTGCATGTGTTAGCGCTCGGCGCTGCTCCTGGGTGGTTGGCCGTGTGGTCGGCGCTCTATGGGGGAGGCCTACGTCCAACAACTCATTTATTCTCCTACACATAAGCGTATAACTGTGCTGGAGGAGCAAGAGATGATTGATGAGAACCATTATATTGAGCTTCGAGACCACTCCGTCTTATTGTTGTTTTATAGTCTAAGGGTCAATCCAGCAGTCGGAGACTTCCGGTTACTACCGACACAAATAAACTTCCGCATAGAAATTATGCATACGTGTGTTCTCCTAATGGAATGGAAACACACAATTCACAAGAGGTATGTGGCGTTATCGTGTGGGCTAGAGGTTCATCTCCACTCGCGCCGAACCAATCCGATTGCAATGTAACAACGGTCCTTCGTCTGCTGATTCGTCTCCCTGCGCGTGGCCACCTCTCCAGAAACTATGTTCACTGGCCAATTTCTTTTCATAATACTTTATGCAGGCTTGTGGCTAGTAATGAAGTTCGCCTCTGTGGAGGTTAATCACGTCGCAAGTAGTCAGAATACTACCAGCCATTATGAGGATGGGGTGAACGCATATACACATGCTGATGGTAGTGCATAATGGCAGCTGAAACGAACACACAAAAGTTGCAAGTAACACAGAATAGAATTATTAAAACATTGTTCCAATAAGAAACCCCCAGCCATAAAATCATAAAAGAAACCAAACTCACTCAAACATACAAATATAACACATGCGCTCTTATTAGAAACCAAACTATTATATCTCACTCATGCAGGCAAATATAATACATATGCTCTTATGACAAAATCCTCACCGAAGGTTTTCACAAAAAAGATAAATATTTCACACGTCAGATTAATTGTTATAACCTTTACTTGAGAACCCCAAGAAAAATATTACGGAAAAAAAGAATATTCTTTATAAAGGAACTCAGCAATACCACAAATTATCAAAAATATAAAACAGCCTAAATTACACAGGAGCCACATTTCAAAGCATTCTTCGGCGACATCACCTCACTTCTAACTGAATTCATTTTTTCATTGAATAAGTGTATTATTAAGTGCATAGTGCATTGTGCATGGGTATAATGTGGTACAATCGTGTGCAATAAGTAATAATAATAATAACAAATAAGTATTTACAGGTACAAATAAGGTTTTACAGGTAAATACAGGTTTTAGGACAACTATAGTAATCAAATGTAGTTGGTGATCGTGTTGTATATTAGACATTTAAACGGTATTTAAAATTATTTGATACATGAGAATGATTAAATAATTAAATAATAACAAATGTTACATTTTTATTTATTCAGGTGTGTATTTAAGCATACGCATGTGCGGATAACTTGTACAACTTCAAATGCCAAGAAAAGAAAACTATATGAACTAAATTTATTTTAACAAAAACGAAAAAATCTTATTCTCAACAAAACAATAATATAGTAGAAGTAGATGCACGCTCGATGCACAGTAAACACGTTTTCTTCAACTACCCCGCTACTGATGCTTTAATGATTTATTGTTCATTTGGACGTAATTTTTGTCGTACCATTAATTGTAATTCTAATTATTGTTCTACAATATTACTGATACTAATCGCTAGGTTAAGCGGCTTCATTGTAACATAATATTGTATTTTTCTCTGTCAGTGATTTGTGTAAATCTTTTGACAAAACAATTGTCTCAACCGCAACGGGCATCGGTTGTACGTCTGTATTCCTCAGTGATCCAGACACAGTTCCACGTTTCCCGTATACCCATTGGGTGCACGAGACCGGGGCCCCACTAAAAGGGGTCAACAATAAGCCGATGTGAATATATTTTGCAAGGAGAAACAATTATGGAAGAGGTACAATTATGGTACTTATATAATTGTGATGGTGTTGCCCTCCTTCCCTCCCAGCCCAGTGTGCCTCCAGAAACTCGCAAGTGACACGAAACTTTGTGTAGGTATCAGATGATGAAGGAGTACCTCCCAGTCCTTCAGCCTGATTCCGTTGCAGCACAGCACGGACACAACCCCAGTCCTACCGTGAATAATTACCACATACAAGAATGATTGCTAAGTTTAAATTTGATATATTCAGTAGCGGCTGTCTCGCCAGGGCCCCTGGACAGAAGCATATTTTCGTTAAAAGCGGTATATTTTTATCTTGATGATATTCTGAAAGTCCTTCAGCTATATTAATGTTAATATAAGAGACAAGTTGCGGCTTCAATTTATTTCATCGAGCAAGGAGACCACGCCCCGCCGAGTAGGCGGAGCCAGCACACGCCCACTTCACCAAGGGGGCGCCGGTTACATAACCGGGTGGTGGGTGGACATTTGTCTTTAAGGATAGGAAATATTAAATGCCCGGGGCAGAAAAGATGGCGGACACTACTACTGAACAAAAAGAATTTCTAATATAACTTTCGAGATTTCAGCTTTTAATGTGTATTTCGAGGGAAATGTTTTAAAGAGCTAGCTATCTGAGAGTTATTTCTTGTCTCAATAGATCGAGAATTAATGAAATGAAAATGCTTCTTCAAAATGGAAATATAAAAATTACTATTCGAACGTCACATTTCTATTCAAAATAAAATTGTTAAAATGACTCATTAAAGTTCAATAATTATGATTATCCCACGGAAATTGTCTGGGGAGGCAAGACCTTTTCCCCTATAGACGACCAGAAGTTCTAATATCTAGACATTTTTCCCGCGTGTGTACAGAGAACATATTTGACAATAAAGCATGATGATAAGGATTCTAGATAGGACTAATGAATAAGCAAAATTATTTTTTAAACATTTTCGTTTGCCAGTATTAGAAACTTTTTAATGGGGAAAATGAGTAGTCGATCTGGACTACTCCTATAAGAGGGTTATCTGATAGCCTCGATCGGAGCCCTAAGACGTCGGGGCAGTGTAGAGAGTCAAGTGCCTCCTAGTCGCGGCGACAAAGGTGTCGTAAGGTGCAAGTGTCGCCCCGGCCGCGCCCCCGGCCGTCGCCTGCAAGACTTGCCAGCGTAAAGTAATGCTCACGCTCTGTGTTTCGTGCGAATGGCCCATCGGAGGGCCTACCGCAGGTTGTCTGCATAAACGCTGATAATTATAGTCTATAACGCGATAAGCATCACAAGGCTCTGCTTGCTTGCCTCCCGGAGCCACAGAGACCGTGTGAGTTCACAAGGGTGTCTATATATTTTTTGTGTGTAATGGATGATAAATGGTAAGAATATTAGCTATCCCGACAGACTTTGTTCTGTCATAACTTGAATTTGTTGTCCCTAGACCACAAATTTTTCAATAACATACATAGATGCTACATATTTTCTCGCCAGTTCACTAACGGGGTAGGCAGAACGAACACAACGTATTTCGCAACTAAATACCCAATCAAATATATAAAACAGCTATAAATTTCCATCTGCTTGTTCACAACTTATACGTCTTCTAATAATTACATGCTTTTAACATTTTTATTTTATTCTTATTACTGTTGTGGAAGAGGCCTATGACCCACAGAAGAGTAACTCCTCTGCTATTAGTCGCAGCGTGATGCCATACAGCATATAGCCTTCCTTGATAAATGAACTATCTACCAGTATATGAATCTGGCCATAAATATTGTTACAAATAAAAATTAAAAATATTACATTTAAATTTGGAATCGGTCACTTTTATACGATTGTTCATTGTCTTCTCACTTTGCCGCCAATGTATTGGTACAACATTTGGCGATATTAAAATAGAGTGGGATGATAAGGAGAACTGAATCGCTGCGATAGCATTACACAATGTAGGTACGAATCCGAATGAAATTTTCAAGACTCTCCATAGTCTTGATACTAGTCAAATGTTTGTGTACCAGGCTACTCATAGGTACAATGAGAGGCCGTCCACGATGAATAGGTTGGTAGAATCGAAACAACTACTGAGCGGTACGCCAAGGGAGGTCACAGAAGAATTTTGTGTACGGATGATATTTTTTCTACAATTGAGCAATATTTTAACCGTATTTATGCTCAAAGCTCCAAGGAAGCTTCCCAATTAGTCGACAGAATGTAACGTGGGCATTATCCTTCATTATACTTCAGTGATAGTTTCGTGGGGTGTTGGCTATGAAGCAGTGACTGAGCCATGTTTTTGTGAAAAAGGCATCAGAATATCGGCACAAGTGTACCAAGACATCTGAGGCGGCAGTTAAACCACTAAATATCACCTTCAAGAAACACCTATGGTCCTTCCAGCAGGACTCGACTGGGTCATGTAGTTGTGGCCAGTGGACACCACTTCGAATAAGCTTTTTATATTTTTAATTGTTTTATGTTTGTGTATTAAACTAACACACTGTAAAAGTAATAAATGTTGTTTGCAATTAAAAAATATTTTTTTCTTTGTTACAATATTTATGGTATTACTTACTCATGCTAAGTATGTAGTACATGTTACATAGGTATCATTTCTACTTTCGTCTGTAATGTCAACACGTAGCAGAGAATTTCACCGACAAATACTCGATGATCAAATGGTAATCCCGAATAGACGTCTGTGATTGCGAAGTATTTTCGATTGCATCAATTTATCTACAGAAAATAGTAGTGAAATAAGGTTCACCTATTTATTGAACACTCGGATAAGTGTAATTTAACATCCTACGCAGGTGCAGATGCCTCGCCACCCAACACATTAGCAGTTTCTTGTTCTACCTCCGTATTTGATCTGATAGCTAATGTTAGTTACGGTTTTTACTGTTATAGCATTGATTCACGTTTCGTATTACTTAGCGAATAATTAGAGGCTTATAATTATATGAAAGTTAACAAAATCTATACCTATATCTTGTTATAAAGAGGATTTTCGTCTCGTTGCCATTTTGTAGTAATTCCTGTATGCACACACACAAACTTGTTTTATGTCTATTACAAGGGGCAATGGAGCAGTCGCAGCCTTTTGGTGACTACTGACACCCATAGACAACCACATAATCGTTACGCAGATGTGTTGCCTTCTTTCCTACCTTCCCTTCCAATGAATCACAAGATACTTACAAACCGCACAGAACGCTATGGCACAATCGTCCCTGGCCGGGCGAGACAGCACAGCTGCCACTGACATCATGTGACCGAGAGGTACCTCACCAAGCGAGAGGTACCGGCCGAACTCGGCTGCACTGCAGCATGGCACACTCCTGGAAATGCTCTTATGTTTTTTTGGGATGCAAATATGATTTGCCCACTCAAAATTGATATTTTGACAGATGGTGGAATATTGTTGCTAGAATTCTAATTTAGACATGTAAAGTATAATTTCGACGATGATTGTGTAGCAAAGTATATATAAATAGCAACATAATCAATGAAACTAAATAAATATTATTTTTCTATAACTGTGGGTAGATTGACTTTCCAGAATATTCCGTTGCGTCGAACATCCGATACGCGGTTCTAAGGCAAAACTACGAATATGCATTTTTAAATTTTACATTTCAATTTACACTATAAAAGTTTAAAACATTACATATAAATTATTTATGGGCGCTGTTTCAGAAATCATTATTAAACATTATCATCTCGTCATACTTTCCTAAAAAAAAATCCTTTTTACTTAGGCCAAATACTAACGAAGTCATTTTCATTTCTGCATTCATTGTTAGTATTATAACATTTATGAATTTTAAACCATGGTAACACTAAAGAATTGGTGGTAGTATTGATAAAATGTATCCACCTATTGTTGCTCCCATTCTGATTTTGGCGAAAAAATATTTAATGTTATTCCAGAACGTAGAAGAACGTATTTTTACTAAGAGGTCGCGCCATAGAGTATCACCGTGGTGTGACAGTTACGCTACCACGTTTCGTGTATTTTACATGTTTCCGGTGGCCAAGGAACAATGGGAACGCGAAATGTCACTTATCTCAATTATAATAGACATCCACCCCATCAGAGTATTGGTAGTTATAAAAAGGTTCCGATTGCCTGTCTGACGGCTTATGCTGACAAAAAAATATTTCAAAATCAATAAAATTTTCTACGGCCCAAAAAGTCAGTAAAAGCGTTAAAAGATGTTGGAGATTGTCTTCTAGTAGAAGAGATATTAGAAAATTATATTAAATTATAATTTTTTTCCTTAAACAATAATACGTAATATATAAATAAAAACTACTCATATTACGTGTAATGAAGGGTTTAGAAATGAGTTCAGAGTTATTTTCATAAAAACAAAAATATCAGGAAAAGTGTACCATAGCCCACTCAGTCATGTCATGGTCCACATCTACAGTGCCTTAATTTAACAATACACGTAGATGTTAAGTACAAATTATATTATCTATGTAGTATTAATATAAATATATTTTATAATAGTGTGGCAAATGCCGGGTGACGTTATATTTGTTAAGTGACAGCCTGCATTTTTTACAAAATAAAAGTAAATGGCCTCTTTCTTTTAACACAATCGCCATTTCATTCATATCTATGACACCCTAATTAAAGTTTATACTATTAATATAGAGCACGATACTATTATGATTTCATAAAAAAAGTACGTCAATAATTTCTGAGTTACATTAAGATAGCGCTAATAGTCATATTTTATATATTTTTAATGTGTATAGTAACTAAATACTATATCTACTATTAACTTTGTTTAATTTTCTTACTAAGAACCTAATCAAGTATTAATAAGAATACATATTCTTGAAAATTGTAAAATATACTTACGCACATTTGCCTATAACTCATATTATTTGTAGTATAAAAGGTGTAGTGAAGGGCAATCTTGCGCATTTGGGCGATGACGCAGGACGTGAGTAGAATTTTCATTCATTTTTATTCTCACCGTTGTTTTTATGAACCGTCGCCATTTTGTGTAATGTGTTTTACGGAATTCTTACAACATTTATGATTCTTTCTTTGTCAAACTGTTTTAAATCCATATTAATGAAAGAGTTGAGTGTTTTATCATTCCACGTTTTCAGTTTTCGTTGCAAGTGTCTATCTTTATATATATATATTTATTTTTTTTTTCAGTGAGCCAGGGTACCTGCGCACTGCGGCCTGCTGTCGGGAGGTAATTCACATTTTAGTTATTACATACACTATTTAACCAGAGCTACTTTGAAAAACTTATCCAACCTGAATTAAAACTGACTTTTAGCATTGTGTTTTTGTTAACATGCACTCGAGGGATGGTTTTCATTACTTATTCGACAAGTATACTAATATAGTGTATTTACTTTTAACCTAGTGCGTCAGGAGGGCAATTTTTCCAGGGTATGTTTCTAAGTGTGTTGATTCCTATGTTCCCTGATACGGCTGCTGAAGCCTAGCTTGGCGCAAAACAGGTTTAAACTCGTGAACCATGAGGTGTCGTTACACTTCCCGATAACGTGGGTGGTAGGCACATGATTTATATTATGCTGTTTTTCAATTCTGCTTTTTGGGTTTACATTTACTATTGTCTTAAACAACTCGTAGTTGCAACAGTATCATCGGCTACAGTTTTTTTTTTTTTTTTTTAGTAAATCTGAGATTTTTGACGACTACCGATGTCGACGGGCGTTACCCACCCTTCTTCTCTCCTCAACGGGTGACCCGCTACTCGCAAAACGAACGAAACGCGATATGTTTGGTGTCACTTCGCTTCTGTAGATACTCCCAGATCGGCTGTTATGTGGCATGGCACTTCTATTGAACATAAATATAATTCCAGGTTCGCATTGGAACCCCCGACGGCAGGCTGGGCCCCTGTGTCGCGGCCGCCGGCGTCCGCCGCGACGCCCTGCGGCCGCCATCTGGCCCGCGCTGCTGTCCCACTCTCTCGTAACACTCGAGAGATGCGCACAGATAGCGCTTTTTTTATATTTTTACTGTAAGTAAATTTGTTTTAGGACTACTTCAAAGTAGCCTCATAGGAAATCGATAGTAATAACGACAAGATTTTTTAACATTCCTGGGTGCTCAGCAGCTAGCCCTCACCTGGCTGCCACTGCTTTATTCTTATCACATAAGTCAATATACTTATATATGTATGTATATGATCGCCCAGAGAATTCGAAATCGAAATTTGATCTCAATAAAAAAACATTTTTGTAGGTATTTAATAAAAACTAAATGTCATTTGCCATCGGTGTGTGTGACCAGCCCGTTGCCACTTCAGCGAGCCTGTTCGTCGCGTGATATCGAAAATTTCAGTTCTCTGCCTTATGACTTCATTACGAACTCTGTAAAACAGAGAAACACCCAACATAGCACGTTCACTGGCCCGTTGAGCTACCGCAAACTTGCGGACCAGTCCTAAATTACGAGGCCATATTTCGGCCCCGTAAGTCATCACGTGGACCGATAAGGGCTGACAATGATGATAATGTTTTTGATAGTCTCACAATTTGTGCATTACATAGGTTTTAGCATTGTGTGGGCCTTAGTGTGCGTATCGATTTCTTTAATTAAAATACAAAGTGTAGTGCATAATTATATTAAAATATTAATTGGTTCCTGCACATCTTATAGGATATATTCTTCAAGTTGGCCCATTGGGGGATAAGTTAAAAGGAGGGCAATGCATCGGCATAATTATGCTGATGTCCATGGGCTCGGTAGTCGTTGGAAGGCACCGATTGCTCGTATGTCCCCCTATACTATAAAAAAGTGTGCCAAATTTTGTACTCCTCCATTCGCTCGGTTCTTAGCAAAAGGAATGGGATGGGATTTCCTCTTCACGTTCAAAAGGAATGGGATGGGATTTCCTCTTCACGTTCAAAAGGAATGGGATGGGATTTCCTCTTCACGTTCAAAAGGAATGGCATCGGATTTCCTCTTCACGTTTTAGTTGTCAATGTTAAGTAGTCGATATCGACTTATCGATTGATGAAACCCACCCACCACACAGGTTTACTTCACCGTCGCGCTGGTAGATTTCAAACGTTGACTATCAAATATATTTTTATTCTGATTCTACTTACTGTCCAGAACAAGCGCCGCTGTGGCAGTATAAATATCGTGGTAATAAAACGTGGTGATCTGTCCAGTAGTTTCAGATATTGGCCCAGCCAAATGTCGATGTGACGCAAGATCAATAGTATCTCTAATGTGCAATGAGAAGAAGTATGTATGCATATTTCGATGAGGGATCCGACACGACTGGAGAGAAATCGGGCGTAGAACCGACAGCTTAACTAGCTTTCAGTAGCACGAAGGTTCGGACTTAACCCTGTGCTGTTATTAGAAATTTGAAAATAGTAACACTTTTGTATGATCTGACCCGGGATTCGAACCCGGGACCTCACGTCTGTAGCTGAATACGCTTGCCAGACCACGGGGCAGTTGACAATTACATTAACTATGTAACATTGTAATAATAACTTTCCAAATAATTTTAATTCTATAATAATTTAGTAATAAATGACTTCCGTAGATGGTAGAGATGCGTTGCTATTATTATCAAGGCCAACCTATTTTGTATAGTTGCTGGAGTGTATTGTCACTACTTGATGGAAATTCATATTATAACTTAAATAAAAAGTATACTCTTTATACTATTTCCACAAATTTATTGATTTAAAATACATACGGTCTCGATTATACCTGATGAAGTACTCTAAACCGGCACAATACATATTTTAAATCAATAATTTGTGGAAATAGTATAAAAAGTATACTTTTTGTTTAAGCTACAACCCGTTTTGAATAAAAACATTTTCCTTTCAGATATTGGCGTACCATGGCTATGTTTAACTATGACCACATGTGACATCTGTATCGGATCTCCTCGACACGAGATGGCGTTAGGCGTCAAGATGAACGCACGCGTTCCAAATGTGCCCTCATCGTTCTCATATTGATGTAACACTGGTATACTCGACCGCTTTGTGGGTTGTTACACTGACATGGCTCTATAACAAACTGAACTTTGTAAACTTAGACTAATGTGTGTAGACTAAATACTTTTCCGTTACTTTAGTCAATTGTGCTTTGCGATAATAGGTTAAGTTTCTGTGTTAGATGTAAGCTAGTTTTAGTTATTAATTCCTGTAACTCAGTCGGCTAAGTAGCAGTGTTTAGAGACCTTACTTTGTCAGCCAAGTCCAGATAACGATACGCAACCATTAAATTAGATCTGCCCTAGTTTTTTTTGTCTAATTGACATAGATTTTAAGTTCTTTCTTTATTCCTTTAGATTCATACATTTTTAATAATACACTTTTCTTCTAAATATTTTTTTTTCATTTTTCACCACTCAACAGCTGCTCTTTTAATAAACAAACAATCGAGAGAACCTTTTGATCTATAGATGTTATACTTTTTTTATAGTATTCTTTTTCACCCCCTCCCCCCTAATTGGCCACCAGCTACTCGCAAACCGCGCGAAACGCGACCCCGTAGGCGTCACTTTACGCTGGTGCCAAGTGAGAGCGAGGTATGTCCCCGGTCGTGCCGGCTCAATTCTGTTGCATAGGAGGATGTAGTGTCATGTACCATGCATGGCACGTCCTTCTCCAATGTAGCATGCCACTACCTCTTACGAAATTTATTTGAAATGCCCCTCCTCTCTACTGGGCTACCGGCAGCACAGCTTTCACGTGGTAGCAAGGTACCTCCCCGGTCGTGCTGGTACAGTTCATGCTGCAGCGCGACATGGCACGACCTACCTTAGCAATTGTCTTATTATTTTGTAGTTTAATGTTATCCGGTTGTTTTCATTTCATCATCCCGTCGTCAGATCAGATTTGACGCACTGCTTCGGTAATTAAATTGGGAGATTCTTCCAGTTAATTGGCTAACAAATAATTTGTTTTTAAGTAAATTAATCAAATTCAACAAAAACATAAATACAGTACTTACATTCATAATTATTTCAGTACATGAAACAAGACTTAGTGTTGTAAGAAAATAAATAATTTAAGAAATCTTTTCTTTCCATAGGGACCTGCTACTGCTGGCGGTGCTATTGCATTTGCCACATAATTTCATCGGACTAGAGAAGCTTTTGTGCTTTCTAATTTAACTTAAGATCTATTTGACATCGGTTATCGTTTATTTTCTTAGGAGATATGGGGAAAACGAGCGGGTTGAGTGGGACCACCGCCGCTCATAGACATTTCCAGGACTAGGCGTCTTACAAGACTCACTGCCGTCCTTTAAGGAATGGGTATGCTCTTTTTTTTTTTTTTGAAGACCCCGAAGTCGTAGTACGAAAGGAGTACTCTCCTGTAGGTGTGTAGAGAGTGCGAGTACGTAAGTACCCGTGGGTACATAATTGGATACTTAAAAGTGAGTGTATTTTCAAAATTAACCTAAACCTGCTCCATTGTATAACTCACGGCTGAGACGGGGCGTAATTCTTTAATAGCAATGTCTCTTCGTCCCGACCGAGCGACCGAGGCGAGCGACGCGGCAATATTGTCGCCGAGGGCTCGCCTCTTTGATCCCTCGATATTGACTGTGCCTCCTGAGCAGGAGTGCGGGGACACACGGGGCGCAAACATATTCATTGTGTATGTAATGTAAGAATGACAGCCAGTTACGTTGGTAAGTAAGCTAGGTCACAAGCACTAGGCTAAATATGGTACCTACACTACTAGTAACTAAATCAGTGCGGAGTGGCGTACCTAATAATTGGTCTACAAAAATACCAAGACAGCAGTCTGCGTCTCAAAAACTGCGTATGAAAGGCGCGCACAATGTAAAATTATGTATTTTGTAACAACTTCAAATCATGTGCGTATCTTGTTGCTTGCACATGATTTGTAGCAAAAACAACACAAGACTGTACAATATGAAATCGTGTAGGTGTAGTGTAGTTGTGTAAATCGATGACCTAAACATAATTCAGTTACACGAGACAGAAATCGTCGTATTACAAAAGCGCGTAGTGTGTTCGCCTCCGCTCCAGTTCCTTCTAAACACCCTCGCTGTCCCTCGCAGATATTCAAATGAAGATCATCTGTAACTTTGCACTTTTTACACACCCGTCTTGCCACCGCCACGCTCAAAGCTTTCTATAGTTTTTATAACATTATTTCAAAGGGTGTAAACATTGTAGGAAATACATCTTAACGTTCGCTGGCAGGGCGAATCTAATACTTAATTTATAGATTAGGTTTCATACTGAACTGTCACTCTAAGGAATCCTTGATTGTACAGAAACATAATAATTTTCCAAAGTCAACCTTACATACGCGTTTAAGTTGTTATTACAAGGAGATTCTATTTGAAGGAAGTGCATAATTTAAACATATTTTTTTGAACAGTCCACTTTACGCGCATGATTTTAAGTTGTTTTTTCAAAGTGCGACCTTGTGAACAACTGTACAGAATTTTGATTGAAGACTTTACTCATTTGTACACGGCTCGCTTAGAATCGTATCTTATGGAGTAAGGTACAAAAAAAGAAAATTCACGTCTCAAATCAAAAAAATTGATGAATAATAATAGAACATTGGACCAACACCGAATATACTTCAGCAATAACTGTTAGACCAACTTAATAAGCTCAGACTGAAAACATTGCCTCATGCAGATGGAAATATTTTTAAATCTATCCAAATCCTTGTTCTACGAATAAAAAGTATGGTTATGTTATTTCAGGTTATACTTGTTGTCTGTGGCAAATTTTAGTATTTATAATACAAGTAGGTGCGATTGGGCCGGTATCAACCTTTTTTTTTTTTGTTGACGCGGGGAAACGCATTTACGCGCCTTCACCGGCCCTGGGTGGGGTTTAGGGGTGCGTGAGAATCGCAGCACATGATAGTACCGAATATCCACAAAATCCACCACGAGTGCCATCAGTGCCGCCCTTGGTGAGGTACCTCGGAATAACAAAGATTAGGGCACCTCGACGGCTAGTCAGCCCCCTAAGGGAACGATTTCACCTCCACAGATGGGATTGCCTAGCACTACAGGACAGCTCCACTGACTTTGGAACAATGCAATTGGGTGAGGTTCCTATCCTCGCCCCTTGCCCTGTGCGTAAAAGCGACGCCTCTTGTTGCTCTTAGGTACCCTCTTCTTACAAGAGGGGTACCGAGAGCGATTCCTCCTCACTATCTTGAAGCCCCTCTTCTTATAAGAGGGGTACAAAAATCCCCCTCAGTTCAATTGGCTTCGCTTATCGACGCAGTCCACTTATCGAGGAAGGTTATATATCATAACACTACGATTAATCGAACCGGAGTTACGCGAGTGAAACCACGGGGCTGATGATGAATTCCAAATTGAAGGCTCCTCTTCATTACCGGCGATTGCAGACTTAGCGTGAGCACAACCACTCAACACTCGGCCGTCACCGCAAATCATTGTCGATAGTCGGCTGCGCCTCGTGCTTCAGATGTTAGTAGTGAAGAACAGCGCCTGGACAGCCAACAACTGCTGGAAGATACCCGTGCATTTTTTTTTAAATGAAAATTTATTTAATGTAGTTTTTATAATTGTTTTCTTATTCACGTAAATTTTAATAAAAAAATATATATAAAACGACATAAATTTACATAGAGACAAGTTTAGACAGGTACAAATGCCGTTACAAAGCCGTTAGCCTCCATAAATTGAAATGAGGTGGTGAATTAAAAAATAAATCAAAAGAGGATTTTCCCGACACGTCGTCGGCGCTCAAATTGGAAAAAGTGCGACGGAGTGGCACTGGGGGGCGCGGGCCCATTGGCACGACGCGGTTTGCGTCGCTATTGCGCCCGATATTTTTTAAAATATAGCTACGATCACCCCGTCTTTTCGCCTACGTAACTTCGATTCTATTAGCCGTAGTGCCATGACATATAGTCTATAACATTCCTCGATAAGTGAAGTATTCGAGTAAAGTATATTTTGCAAATACTTGCTCGAAGTCGGTGAACTAGCATGGACATTAAATATTAACTAATATTCATTTGACAATTATCATCATCGTCATACTTTATGGGTCCACTGTTGGACATGCCTCTTTAAATGAACACCAAACGTCCGATCTCCTGCTACAGAACTCATTTAAATAGACATGATCATATTTGACAATCACATCGATATAATTCAACGAACAATTTTTTTGCTGCACCATTTTGTGGATACCGACACTCACTGACATTCCCATAATTTGCAGGTGTGTTATCCACTGGCTACTCATAGACTTCACAAAACGTGACTACATAGCTGTCACTCTGTAGCGGTATCGTACGAGTAAGAAGTACTGCCCTAGTCTTGTCAGCCCGATTCGGATATAATGCTGAATGGCCTATGGTGAGGAAGGAGAAAGGGTGAGCAACGCATCTACATGACAATATTGTCGAATATGATCGTCGGTAGTAGATATACGAGTACAAAAAAAGTATGATATTATTTCATCGTATTTTCAGACAAGTGCCTGAGGTCTGCTAATATAATTGGACTTTTCTAAATAAGAAACTATTTAGGGCGTGGTATGAAAAGTATATGATAAGTACACGAAACAGTGATCGAGCGTGTGGTATACTGTCTCTTGTGCAAATTATGTTCGATCTTACGGAGTAAACTCCATTCACGTGTTGGTGCCCTCGGGCACAGTTTTGATATCACATTTTTTGCCTCTTTGTCAAATTTATAAAAGCAGATGATAGTTAATCATCAAACCTGCGGTTTTACTCTCATGTACTGTATTTTGCGGTCGATTTGTCGTGTCGTGAGACACGAGAATGGACACACGCGCCGCAACATAATAAGAATGTTAGGTACATATTAAACCGCTTGATACAGACTGTAATACAAAACTCATTTAAATAAACATGATCAAATTGAAAATATCGCGGAGGAGCGTCGGCTTTATTGCTTTGACAAAATATGATTAAATATTGTACATTACAGAGGAACTCACGAGCCTACTTGAGATGTTACCGAAATATTGTACATTACAGAGGAGCTCACGAGCCTACTTGAGATGTTACCGAAATATTGTACATTACATAGGAGCTCACGAGCCTACTTGAGATGTTACCGAAATATTGTACATTACACAGGAGCTCACGAGCCTACTTGAGATGTTACCGAAATATTGTACATTACAGAGGAGCTCACGAGCCTACTTGAGATGTTACCGAAATATTGTACATTACACAGGAGCTCACAAGCCTACTTGAGATGTTACCGAAATATTGTACATTACAGAGGAGCTCACGAACCTACTTGAGATGTTACCGAAATATTGTACATTACACAGGAGCTCACGAGCCTACTTGAGATGTTACCGAAATATTGTACATTACACAGGAGCTCACGAGCCTACTTGAGATGTTACCGAAATATTGGCATACCACTCGTGGCACATGATAGTGCCGAATACCCACAAAAACCACCGCGAATGCCGCCCTTGGTGAGGTGTATTGGAACAACAATCATTAGGGCACCTCGACGGCTAGTTAGCCCCCTAAGGGACCAACTCCACCTGCACAGATGGGGTTGTCCAGCACTACAGGACAACCCCACCTCTTCTTACAAGAGGGGTACCGAGAGCGATTCCTCCTCTTGACCTTTAAGCCCCCACATCTTATAAGAGGGTGCAAAGATCCCCCTCGGTTCAATTGTCTTCGCCTGGGTTCACCCCAGTCTACTGAGCCCCACCGCCACGAGAAGGCTTGAACCATGGTGAGGGCGTTAGTCTGGTCCTGTGCCAAGTAACGTGAGGTGTTGCAGGCACAGACAACGGAAATGTAATATTTCCTAAGAAATTGTAATATCACGTTTTCAGTAAGCGTATTCTTCATAAGCTTACTGAAGTGCCAATGGGCTAGTCACACACTCAGAAGAACAGATGGCAGATGGGCCAGTAAGGTTCTGTAGTCGAGGCTGCGTTTAGGAAAACAAAGTGTCGATCGACCGTCCACCGGGTGGGAAGACTGTCTCCGTGCAGTTACTCGCATCTATCCCGGACCGGCATCCGGGACGGATGCGAGTAGCAGGAGATCGGCCGTTCCTTTCGGCGTTTATTGAAAGAGGCATATATCCAGCAGTCATCTGATAAGGGCTGATAATGATGATGATGGAGAAGAAATTGTATATATTTAAGATTTTTATTATATAAATACATATAATACGTATATAAACATCCACGAGCTGGGCGGGCTTCGAAGCTGCAAGCGCGACACAACGCTAATGGTTATCTATGAACACACACGTCTTCACGCTAGTTCCCTTGGGGTAAACCTATATAGATTAAGAAAATACGCCAATTGAACGATATTTATTTGGAGAAATAAAACTTGAAAATATTTTAAAATTCATACAGCATTGAGGGCTGCAGTGTTGCCGCTTCTGTTGTCACAATATTATATAAAATCAGGTTTATGAAAGTATCAGAATTCCCTTTTCGTGCAGACTTCGCATGTTTTCTTATTAGAATTAATGGTTTTTATTACGCGCTCGGATAGTTTGGTAGTATTTAAAACAAAGTAACGTAAAAGTAACTTCACGCCTGTTATCCCCGAAGATGTAGGCAGAGGTGTGCTATTATATCCACAACTCGTAGGCCAAGCCTATGGCCACTTCGGGCACATTCCAATCCCGGGCAATGTAATGCGTGCTCAGAATAATCTGAGAAACTTTTAATAACAATTGCCCGACCAGGGGATCGAACCCAGGACCCCACGCGGCTATCGGTCTTAACGGACGCACCCGCACTGTTACACCACAGAGGCGATCAATTTTACGACAGTTGTACGTTTTCAGATTGAGACACCGAAGTTTGTGTTCCCTTTCATTCATTTTAACATTCAAATCCGATCACTAGCATAAATCAACGGGGAATTGTCGAATAAAGGCTGGGTGCACCTGCAATTACAAAATAGTTAAAATCAACGAATATTTTAACCCAAGATTCTTTCACATGCAGCCGAATCGGGCCGGAATAATATGGGAGGTCCTATCGCTCACACGATACTACCTACACTTCGTGCGGTGTGTAAGTTTCAGGTGACCCATAGAGGGGGAAGGAGAGAGGAGTGCATTTGCATGACCTCTCTGATAATCTTTTTGAGCATTGGTTGTCATTTTTTTCAAATCGGTCCAGTAGTTAAGGAGCCTAAATGCTAATAAACAGACTAATAAATGTTTCCTCTTTATAACATGAGTATAGACATCAAAAAGGAACAAAATAGCTGAACCTTGACACACCGCCAGCAAACAACTGTCACACAGCGCGATCGTCAAGACTATGATAACAAACAAGATTTTATTGTTATTTATGGAACTACCCAGAGTTGTAAAACACTCTTTTCACACCTGGACTTAAAAGAAGAACTAAGAAGGTTCAAGAACACAGCTTCATTGGCTGCTCTTATGTCTTTAACCACTTTGTTCAGAATTCCCTGAAAACGGTTCTTAAGAGAAGAAATAGCTTGCGCGCGCCGATGACAACTATTTACACATTACTAAGTAAATGCTACAGTTCATCTTTATTATTATTTCAGAGCTAAAACTGGTTTTGGACGAAATGCCAAATTTCTTTTCAAATGTTGATTACAATTTTCGTCGTCCTAGCCGAATTTCGGCTACAGCGGCCACCTGTATTGAGAAGAACCATCTACCACGGGACACATTATAGTGCACAAGTGTGTTCCATCATTCTCTTCTTCCGGTGGGACGGCAACCGGGGAGAAACCAGGCGCAGGACCGACGGCTTAACGGACACGGGGGTGTCACACCACCAGCTTCCCAACTCCGGAATGTTGTTAGAAATTGAAACATCCTAATAACACGTTTTATTTGGTCCGCCCCGGGATTTGAACCAGAGACCTCATGTCTGTGGCTACACAGTAGACCATGAGGCAGTTAAAACAAAACAATTATTTTTGGAATTGACATAGACAGAACGCGTAATAAATAAGAGCATTACCACGCTATTTTCCTGTCAATTCTACGTTTATACACATATATTCTTACTATTAGTAAGAATAGAGTTTAGATGTTTTATTTAATTTACTAATGCAGACAAATTCACGGGTAGGAACATGTAGTCCCTCGTTAAGATAAGTGCAATTAGCATATCCAATACACAATCTTTTTTGTAATTCCAGAACAAATGGATCACGGACCACTTGACACACTTGTCAGGCCCCGCCTACCTCGCCCCGCCCACCCGCAGACCACGCCTAGTAAACCCAGCCCACTCATTTTATCTAAAAGCTTTTACGAAATCTCTCTACTTGAATCCACTTAAAGTTGCTTTTACAAAATAAATAGTTGTCCGTTACTTAAATAGGTTCTATTTTTTTGACTTAACGTGAATCATCATGAGCATTCGTAGTATTAAGTTTCACAATGTTATAAAGAGCTTTATTGTTTTTAAGCGAATTTAATATCATTCGGCTTTCACAAGGATTTTTTTCTCTCACGTCAGACTTTTCCTCGTCATCATGTCATTAATTTATTGCGCTAAGCTAGTTGTAACCAGCATCTTTATTGTGCAATGTTTATGTATGTCTATATTTATACTAATATTTTATAGGCTCGGCTTTAGGGCCTAATTAATTAAAAAATTATTGACAACTGTCCCGTTTCGGCGGAGGTTCTGTCATAAATTGAATTTGTTATCATTGTACGTGTAACGTTTACTAGGCCTAAATTAAAATTGATAATTATCATATTTTTGTAAATCAGTGAATTTCTGCCTTTTTTTCGTGAAATGTGTGTGTGCGTGCGTGCGTGCGTGCGTGCGTGCGTGCGTGCGTGCGTGCGTGCGTGCGTGCGTGCGTGCGTGCGTGTGTGTGTGTGTGTGTGTGTGTGTGTGTGTGTGTGTGTGTGTGTGTGTGTGTGTGTGTGTGTGGGCAAACTTGTATGAAATGAAATTACCCAAAACCGTGGAACGTGTCAAGTACCATACCACCAAAGATTATGTAAAGAGTGATGTCGAGTGATATGAGCTATGTCCCTGAGCTCCTAACCACTAGGATAACTTATAGCTGCCTATGCCAGGAGGAGGTTGTAGCAGAGACTGGTTGGCGTATCAGTGGCACAACCTGCAGTGACTACTTCTGCAGTTCAGTTATCATTTTATACGTATTTCTGTGTTATCTTTATCTACTTATGTTAAAGGTAGAACCGTACTGCATTTTTTTGCATGGGAGCGCAAACGAGGAATCGGAGCCTTTTTACGACTACCGATGTCCATGAACATCCACATAATTACTATGCAGATGCGTCACCGTCCTTCGCCCCCCCCCCCCAAAGGGCCACCGGCTATTCACAAACCGCACGAAACGCGACAAAGAAGATTTCGCTTTATAGCGGTATTATGTGAGCGAGAGGAACCTCCCCGGTCGTGCCGGCCAAATACCTCTTCCTCTCACGATCACATGATGATCTGGATAAAGTGACATCTGCAGTGTTGCGTTTCGCGCGGTTTGTCAGTAGCCGGTGGCCCATTGGGGGGGGAGGGGTGACCTTTTACTTAAGTAGATAAATGGTGTAGAGAAAAGGAGGGCAACGCATCGGCATAGTTATTATGTGGACATTCATAGGCGTCGGCAGTCGTAATAAAACTCCGATATCTGGTTTGCGCCTCTGTAGTATAAGAATAAAATAAAAATAGGTTTAGAAAACACCTCAACATACTTTAACAAAATAAAAACAATATTCCATAGATCGACAAAATAGATGACTCATGCTAGTCTATTCTTGAATTTAGTGTTGCAATCTTTCCCTGTTCTCCCTTCGGTGAGTCCTGGAATCGTACTAACTGCACGAAACACGATAGAATTGCTGTCACGGTATTATGTGATCAGGGCACGACTCCCCGGTGGCGCCGACCCAGTTCATCTGGCATGGCACTACCTCTTAACTTAACATAATTTTGAAGACGGCGAGGCCTATCTAGCAAGGTAAGAGGACAACTTGCAAAGTTAACAAACTTACATTAGCGGGTGTGTGCACTCATTTCCTATGAAACGCACTGGTATATAAGGTTGTAACGGTGTTTTTCCGTAACAAACCTATAAATTTACAACACGCTGCATTGTAATATCTGAATTTTTGTCTTATTTCATTAATGTCAATCACCAGGAATTACCCATGAGATTTCTTAAAGGACGTATGTGTGTACGTATTTTAAACTGATCGACAGACAAACGGGCCGCAAAGTGACCCCGTAAAGCTTGCGTTTTCCCTGTTTTCATTTTGAGAAGCTGACACAACTGTAACAATTTTAATTCAAAAAGGGCTATATTTTTCACACGTATAAAAAGTAAACGTACAACAATCCATCGCCAAATTCACCATAAAACGCACCTCACGAATAAAACTAAACATTACCAAAAAATACTCTGGAACCTTTGATGATGCGTAATAAACCCTGGCGAATATTGTCAGAAAATTGATCCCAAAGTGATCCTTGCGGACGCGGGAACTATCCGGAGGACATTAAAGAGGATCGAGCGATGCTGCGATCGCGTGTTATCCTCAAAGTGAGAGATATCAAAAAAATACATCCGTCCGGCCTTTCGGCGCTTTATTAAGAATAAATTTGGGGCCCGTGATGTAGGTTTGAGTTATGAGCGACTAGCGATTTCATTGTTTTTTAAATTATGACAGTACATAAGATTTTCCAGCGCAGTGCTATCTGTTATAATATGGAAGTACTTATCTTATAAGGCCTATATAGACATGTAGGTCCTAGCGGACTATCCTTCACACTGTCATCACCCTCTTCTATTATAAAAAAACAGGTTCAGGTGACATCAAATACACTTCAATTTCGGAAAATTAAAAATCCGGTTCGATGTGAAAAGTACTTGGTGGCTCGAAAGCCACCAAGTAGTTTTCATTTGTAGACAGGGAAAAATATTGGGACAGCAACATGCGTCAGCAACATGCTACATAGCACAGGCAAATGAAGCTACTCCACTTTCCTATGCTATGCGGTATACGCTAACACGTAGCAGCTACACGGCGCTACGAGTGTGTTTGCTACTAAATACATTGTTACTTAATCGTTTTAAGTCTTCACTCCAAATCAGCGGATCCGATTCGGAGGAGTTCAACTACGAAAACCCATTATACTATTGTCCACTTAGGACTGGAAGTACTCTCGACACCTTAATGTCGTGCAATTTTGTCGCTCCATAGCGTATTTTAAGACTCTTAATGTATACTAAGAGTTATTTATTCTCGAATTTAAAAACACACTTTCTTTTTACGTTGCAAACTGTTTTTATATAACATTTTTTAAGGGTTTCAAAAGGCGCTTTTAGGTTTTTTAAGGGTTTTTTTGTTCTCTGTCGGTATGTTGGTACGATGTATATAGTATATATGTAGTGGTAGATAATACCTAAAAAACTATTCAGAATAAATCTAAATGAAACCAAGTTGAAAAATCACGATCCAATTTAATATTTTTTACTTTAGCACACATAGGAGCTCCTTAATTAAAATCGTGAAAGATAAATGCTGAACAAACTATGGTAGAGTCATAATGAGTTAAGTATATTATGAGGCGTACGCTTTTGGATTGTGTAACTATTTGATGAACCAGAAGGATGACGGCACAAGATATAAATACATGTACTGTCGACTACCTCAGTGGGCAAAGTGGCGGTTAATCCGCGTGATGTCAGATGTCGCGGGTTCGAATCCCACCTATGTCATGGATCTATTATATGTATTTATATAACAAAATTCTTAATTATATAAAATATATAAAAATGATAGGAATAATATATTTCTATTATTATATTAAATATTTTTCCGTTGTTTTGTACTTGTAACTTAAATCCTTATGGTACTTACCAGAGGATTAGACTAACGTAGTATGAGAAGTACACAGATAATATGATTATTGTCATATTACATGGAAGTGTGCGTGGTTCAGATATTTGAAATGCTCCCAAACACCGCCCGACGCTCGTGGCCTGCACCGCGCAGATAGTGCGAGGTGCCTATCTTCAGACTAATGCATTTATGCAACAGGCGCGCTCGATCGATGCCGCGAGTAATTCCGCCCAAATATTGGCGCTCTTTATTTTCACAGTCTTTGTACCTTTCAAATGTTTATTATTTTAGGCCAAAGGTATCCCATACCTTATATTATCTATCCATCAGAAAATATAGAATTCTTTATATACGTACGTTTTGTTTTTTAGGTTTGGGGGATTACAGGGTTAGATTGAGAATGTATTTTGAAATAAATAAATAATAATGTATTGGTTTCAATAAAAAATATTGTTTATTACTCGCGAGTAATAAACAATACTTTTTATTGCAACCAATACATTATTATTAAGTACAATAATAAAGCCCGAGCGGGTCGCGAGCCGCTCCTGCTTCTCCACTCGTTAACAGAGGAAAACCTTAACAAATCATAGACTAAAACCTTCGCCAGACATTGCCTTATCCACAGGTGAAAACTGGGTGAAAATCCGCTTAGTAGATTAGCAAAGTCGATCACATCCAGTCAGGCAGCTTTTGGGATTTTGACTCATAATCAGTCCAGTTTATTGCTTGGTGTGACTTACCAGTCACTAATGTAGGCGCAATATGAATATTAAACCTGCTAGTATTTTTGTATAGTATAGAGGACAAACAACGAGCATTTTGACGACTGCCATCACCCATAGACATCCACATTATCATTAGATGTGTACAGTATTTCAGTAAGAGGTAGTGCCATGTCCTATTGTAGCCGAATAGGGCCGGCACATCCGGAGAGGTACCTCTCGCTCATATGACACTGCCGTAAAGTGGCAGCTATACTGTCACGTTTGGTGCGGCTTGTGAGTAGCCGGTCCAGTGGTGGGTAACGCACCTGCACGACAATAACGTGGAAGTCTAAAGGCGTTAGTAGTCATCAAACAGCTCGTTGACCCCGGTATTGCCGGCCATATCCGGCATAAATATATAAATATATATAAATATGCTCCTATCCCGATGGGACGGCAATACGACTTGACCGGGGAAAAGTCAGACGCAGGACCGACGGCCTAACGTGCTCTCCGAGGCACGAGGGTGTAACACCACCAACTTCCTAACTCCGGACAGTTATTAGAATTGGAAAAATCCTAATAGCACTTTTTGTATGGTCCGACCCGGGATTCGAGTCCGGGACCTCACGTCTGTGGCTGAACATGCTTACCACTAGACTACGTAGCAGTTGTATAAGTAATTAAGTTTCATATATATTATGTAAAAAAGTTATATTAATTGCCTCTGTTGGTGTAACGGTGCGGGTGTCGCCTGTTAAGACCGTTACCCGCGTGGGGTCCTGGGTTCCATCCCCGGGTCGGGCAGCTATTGTTAAATGTTTCTCAGATTATTCTGAGCACGCATTACATTGTCCGGGATTGGAGTGTGCCCGAAGTGGCCATAGGCTTGCCACCTGTGACATCATGGGCCTCAGTATCTTGGCTAATCGTGGGTGTGCTAGTATATCTACTGGACTTACGAGTTGTGGATGTACTAGCACCCCTCTGCCTACCTCTTCGCGGATAATAGGCGTGAAGGTACTTTTTTATATATTTATAAAATTGAAAATATTTAATTTACATCACATACGAGTATATTTAATTTACATCACATACGAGTAGATATTCTTATGGAGGCGAATAGATTATTGCGTCCAGGTACGGTCCAGTAACTGCTACACCTACACTAAACGAGACAATTATTCTCATATAATACATATGATAATATAATATAAAAATTATTATTATTATTATTAATATAGTATAGAATTATTTATTCATTCTTATATAAATCTCACTAATAATCATTTCTTATGACGCTATTTTGTGCGACATGTCTTCATGCATCTAAGCTGTGGCATTACCCTCGTGCCTCCGGAACTCGGACATGCGACGTGCTGATGATGACGCTCGTTACTGAACGCAAACAAGCATTAAACTTTAACAATGTGAATAAATAAAAGTTGTGCATAAGAAGAGGACCTAAGTTAAACAAGGCTTTAACAAGGCGGGAGGAAATCCGATTTGCGAAGCTTTTGAATAAGTACGAATTTCAATGAGCTCTTTTAGCTTTTTTAAAGCGACAGCTTTCATAAACTTTTTACTTAAGCACTGCCTACTTGCTCGGTTGTATGTATAACTGCTGAGCAGTTTTTTGCGACGTCAATTATAGGTTTTTTATATAGTATGAGGGGGGAAAGGACCAGTCGGAGCCATTTGTTAACTACCGACGCCCATACATATACGCATAGTTATCATGTTGTGGTGTTCCTCTCCTGCCCTCCTCCCCGCCAATGAGTAGCGGTATCATGTGAGTGAGAGACCTGCCGTGCCGATATACGATCCGGGTGGCGCAAAAGCTACTGAATAAATTTGATTTGAGATATTGACCTCGACTCCTTTTATGCGTAAGCTTTTAACATACATTAAAAAATTCAACGATTTGGCTAGCAGTAAAAACTAAACAGGACCACGACGGAATAAGTCAGGAAAATAGTTCCCAAGCCGTAGGCGGTGTCCAGTGTTGCCCGTAGCAAACACAGGTGTGTTGTAACCGACCTGTTGCTGGATGAGGATGTGGTTTCTATGGCTTCAATTTTACTAGGTTTTAGTTTTGTCATCTTCTTATCTTTTATATATTATTTCTATAAATAAGTCATGCGGCTCCACACTCGGAGAGGGAGTGACGATCAGCGGGCAGGAGGACTGACGATTTGGTTAAATTGGCGCAGAGACGCTGGCTGCAAGTAGGTCGTGACCCTGACTTGTGCACTGTGTGGGAGAGGCTTTGTCCAGCTGTGGACCGAGTGTCCGTCCGACCGATGATGATGATGATAAAGAATATGATACCACGAGATTTTGTTACGAAATATCAGAACTATTCTTGGGAAACTAATTTATACAAAAGTCCAGTTAATAATTTTCATTATTTGTAAGTAACCCAGTATTTAGGATCTTATAAATTTTGTATATTTTTAGTCACAGGGAAGTGTAAAAATTTCATTTCTATATAAAAGTTGGGAAAATCACGTTAATTTGTATCCAATAAATCAAATACCGCGGTCCGAGGTGGGGGGGGGGGTGGTTCGTATTTCGGAAATACGCTTCATTGTGCGCGCACAGAATGCCGCGGGGATCATCAGTTTAATGTACGGCCCGATGTGTTGACACTAGACCCGGCGGCTGCTTGCCGTAGGACGAACGAGTAACGGCGGCCACACGCCGCGGTACACGGAGATATCGCAATGCATTATCCCTCGCCCGACGTGTCTTATAGTAACCGATGAAGCTGCTCTAGAGCCGGGTCATGTTACAGCCGGATAATTAAATTGGCTATTCACATGTTGCTAACAAGTAACAGTACAGTGTCCGATTGATTTACTCAACGGGGCTAACGTCACTGGTTCCTGTTATGATTTTAACATATACTCAAATTACTTGAGTAGAGAGAAAGTGTTAGGCAACGACTCGAAATACCAGTTTTCTACGATGTGTACATCTACGAATAATGTTACATCGTGGCCGGTACACGAATAAATGTGCGCCGTTTGAGGTACAATGGTACAAATACAAACATTATACTGCCGCGTCACCTCTATAGGCGATTACGTTTTCTTCAATACTTACACGAATCTACTGACACTCGGATATGCCATTATTATAATTTAAGCTCTTCCTAAGGTTTATTTATTTATTTTTTGTTCTTTCTCTTATACCAACCTCGAGATTCGGCTGCAATGCAGCATAGCACCAAAAATTCTTCGGATTGTCATTACGGCTGTCCCTGTTTTAATACCGGAGTTGTCGCTTTTATATTAGTTCCATAAGAAATATGTGAAAACCCTGTCCCCAGTAACTAAATCCATGGGTAGATAGAACATAGAAAACGGTCATTGGCATTGACTTGTACTAGTAACGCTGCACGCACGTAGCAAAAATATAGGCAAATTAGTACGTAGGCCATATATACCTTAATATAACCTAGGCCTTCTTTGGGAAAAAACTAAAATAAGGAAATTTGCACATTTCGTAACTCCATGCCGCTTATGAAAAATTGTCAAATCATGTCGATTAGAGTGCGGTGCTCTACAAGTTTTTGTTGTCACCACAAAGCCCCGGCGATGCTCGAGACCCACTGTTACACAATTCAATACTATAACAACGTCATTTTCACCCGACACAGCCTATTTAAGGGTAAAAAGCTTTCCAATATAGCCCAGTTATTTAGGAAAATTCGGCAGAAAATCTTTAAACGCGTTGCATCTACTACTTTAAAAATTGCCATTAAATCTGCATATTCTAAATTTGAATAAGGAATTATAAGATTGTAGAACTTTAGTTTACTCGTGTTAAAAGTGTTACGTTCTTAGTTTAAAATTCAAAAAGTGAAATTGGAATTTAAACAATAAAGCACATTCTTAAGTTAAAATTTATTTAAATTCGAAATATGAACATTCAAACAGAACCATTGGATCTGTCAACTAAGAACAGCCCCACTAAAATAGTTAACACCATAGACTTCAAATTTCTCGCTGGATTGAATGAGCACTTAGTGAAACTGTACGAGAGAACAAACTTCAGCGGCAAGGAGAGTGAACGGTTTCAGTCGAACCGCAACATACTGCCCTGCCAGGTCTGTCTGAAGACGTTTGACAGGCCGTCGTTGTTGAAGAGGCATATGCGCACCCACACAGGTAAGAGTTCAATTTATGGAACCAATACCGTGATATCAGCTACCAGCCGCCAAGTACGGTGTTCACGAGCCATTATTGGATATGACGCAATGTTAAAAAATGATATTGAGCTTTATTCATATCCAATAAAAGATATCAACGCCTATAATGCAACATACTGCGGCATACTCTTGTGACCCGTTAAAATGATCGCAGGGAACCCGAGGGAACACTATAAACTGTCTTGTGACCCGCAATGAATTTCACCAGAAGAAAATAGGACAAGAAAGTGTTTCCATTTTCCTTCCCCAATCAAAGTGGGCGGCTTATGAGCGTCGGTTTTGTTCTCACTATAAAAAAGTTATTATAATAGATAATAATTAAAAGCCGAATTGGGCTGGCTCGACCGGGGAGGTACCTCTTGCTCCCGTGACACCGCCATAAAGTGACAGTAATTCTGTCGCGTTTCATGCGCTTTTTGAGAATCCGGTGACTCAGTGGAGCGGTGGAGGAAAAGTAGGTAATGCATCAGCGTAACAGTAATGCGAATGTTCTCGTCAAAAGGAACTAATTTCTGTTTTGCTCCCATACTAGAAAAATATGACATCATGGGGCCCGTCAGATGAATTTGTAGCTAAAATTAAGTATATTTTGTTTTATTTGATATACACTACACGAACTTTATGTAGCATAATATAAAGAGTACTCAATTTCAGTATTTTTCATCTACGACGTAGGTCTCATTTAATGAATAGCAAATAACACATGAACTTACTTCATCTAAACTGGCGACGGAATTTATAAGTATAACCCACTCGGGTTGTGGCCGCACACGCGGGAAACGTGAGCGCCACACCTGGTCTGCTCCTCCATAGCCTGTTCAGACAGTGGCCTACAACTGGTTTTTCCTTTGCCTTATACCACTTACCTTTCGTTAGAATGCCATGCTGCATTTCCGCTGAATTGGGCCGGCTTCACCGACGGTGCCTCTCGCTTACATTATACCAATATAAGCGATGGCAGTGCTAACGCAGGCATGGGGGAATTGCACCGATCTCTCGTTTGTCCCCCTATGCTTTAAAAAAAATACTATTTCTTTTTTGGACCTGAACTTTTGCTGTGAAAGCCCCAATGCAGCTTCATCGGATTGCTACGAGTGCTCGCCTGGTGACGAGACTAAGTGTGGGGTCAATAGAGGGACTGACCCCGTTCCCTCTCGCAGATGGGAGAGATGCATCCCG
>JAFELO010000671.1:354224-365263 GCA_017140195.1 Eumaeus atala | reverse complement strand
AAACCGCAATGCAGCCCGACACTGTCTCTTAGTAACGTATTCAAATGATTTGCAGAACAAGCCTCACAAGTGTTCGTGGTGTCCCCGCTCGTTCCCCACCCCGGGCGAGCTGCGCGCGCACGTGTCGGGGCACCCCGCCGCCGACAGGGCACTGCGCGCCCCCGGCACCCCGGGCTACCCGCACATAGACATCGTCACTTACACTGCTAGCCCTAATTAAACTGGCTACTTTGATGATTTTGTTATTTATCCTGAAAAATATTACCTTTTAATTGTACACAAATCCATCACCAGAAGTTTATATACAACAAGAGCTTTTGCAGTTGCGTTGCCCTCTTCTTTCCTATCTACCCGTTGGAGCCATCAGACTCGTACAAACCGCAGCGAACGTGACAGCTAAGTCATGTATTATGCGAAGTAGGTATCAAGTGGCATAAAAAGTAACAATAGGATAGTAAGACTGGCCCTGGTCCTCGGTGTTCACTGAAGGATCATAACCATCAGGGCCCCCGGCCATTGAAATTGCCATGGGCCCCGAATAATATGGGTCCTCCACTGCAGAATTTACGATCCACAAGACCTGACCTAACGCATAACTGATTATGATGTCAAAGCTACGGTGACATGACAAGGGGCAGAACCGAGATCCAATTGACAGTTGACTTTTCTTATTTTCTACGTACTCATTGGAAATGATGAAGTAGTCTTAGCAGCACTGTTCTTATAATCATTTCCAAGTTCAGGAGATACTACCTGGGCACACTTACAAGCGGAGTTACGAACAGTGTCCTGTTTTTAACCTTTGACAACTAAACCCTAAAAATGAATCAATTCACCTTTTTTTTTTTTGGTGACAAAGGGGAATGCATTTACGCATGATACCTGGGAGACCCCCAGACTTATGTTGGACTCGGCCATTGGGTATTTCTATACCAAGTAAACCGCTACGGGAGCCCTCAGCCGCTATTAGTGGAGGGTCCCGTTTCTGCAGGCAACAGGACCCCTCAGCGACAGGCTGGCCTCGGCGAAAAGGCCAGACTTCACCTCCTCGGGGACTGTCCGGCTACGCTATGACAGTCCCCCCGACGCCGTCTCTTTTTGGAGTGGACCGGGTCCCATCCCGGCCCAACACGGAACACAGGGGCAACACTGAAGGTGCTGCAGATAGCGCCTCCTTCGTACCCCCATTCGTCGTCTGCGGGGGGAGGCCGCGTCGGCAGCCTCCTGTTTCCCCCACTCGTCGGCTTCATTCTGGGTCATGACGGTCTCACAGAAGGAAGCCATGGCCTGGTAGGACTCGTCGCTGCCGAGCATCGCCACGATAATGCTCGACTTTGACAAGTCCCCTCCGACAACTGATGTCAGATCGTGA
This sequence comes from Eumaeus atala, assembly GCA_017140195.1. Lineage (NCBI taxonomy): Eukaryota > Metazoa > Arthropoda > Insecta > Lepidoptera > Lycaenidae > Eumaeus > Eumaeus atala. Next base: position 363,891 of record JAFELO010000671.1, on the reverse strand, counting down.
CGCAGCGCCGCCCATCTCGGGCACACCTCGATGATTCAATTCACCTGCGCAGTCTTATTTAATGCATGGCACAACTAGTTATAAATAATCGGTTCTTTAAATAAACACAGCCGGTCATAGAAAAATGTGATACCCATGAAATAATATAAATACAAATTTAACAAACTATATTTTAATCTTAAACTTTAACCTTCTTACTATCTCCATCTTCTCTGTCTAACTTTCTCTTTTCTGCTACAATTTTGTCAGCACCATTTGTCTTCTCGTCTCCTCCAGTTTTCTCTTCTTCGGTCGTCTTTCCGTCTTCTTCCATCTTTACATCTCCCGTCTTTCCGTTTCCTGCGGTATTCCCGCCTTCCGTCTTCCCATCTGCCGTCTTCTCGCTCTTCCGGTGGTAGTTATTTTGCTGCGCCTGGTTCTCGCTGGAGGTGTCCACCTTCAGCAGCTCCCGTAGCGCCATCGTCGCGTAACAACTCGATGGTAGATTCAACGTCAGCAACAACGCTTTGTACTTCCCATCTGTAAGGAAATAGAAATATATAGAACCTTGCCATAAACATTGTAACAAAGAAATAAAATAGTTTTTCAATGGCAAATAACATTTATTACTTTTTTTGTTTGTTATGTTGCTCATTTGCATAAATTTTGTCATCCGCAAACAATTTTTTTCTGTGGCCTCCCATTGCGTACCGCTTCAGTAGTTGTTTCGATTTTACCATTCTATTCATAGTTAGTTGATCAGTTAAGAAATGTCCAGTGCATCTCTCATAGGCCGCAAGACCTAAGTCAGCTCTTAAAATACGCGGCATGTTTCTAGGTGCTATATTCATTTCCCGAGATAAAATCTTTTGCTTTCGGACGGGATTTCTTCGAATTCTTTATCTTATTGCTTTGCCAAGCTTTTTCCTACAAACACAACGTGGACCAAGTGCTCCATTCCTACTTTTTATATGAAATAAAACTATACACACACTACGGCACGCACACATGCGTACACTTGTGCCAAACACGTTTAAGGCCCCGTACCCAAGGAGGGGCCCGCCTCCCGTACTAACTTTTGAATTAAGGAGGGGAAACTTATAAAACATACTGGAATTATAGTATACAGTCATGACTTCAAACGAAATTTGGTTTCAACGAGACCGATTAAGTATAAGCTATTTTGTTTGCTGCTACGGAAACTTCCATAGACGAGTCGGACTCACAATTGTCCAGTTTTGTAACAGAATTTTCGGAAAGTTGACTTTTTTACGAAAAAGTTTTACTAAGATACACAGCCGAATGTGATTTTTAGTGAAATAGATTTTTATTGCTGGGATCGAATTTTGATCGTTGGTAACAAAGTCATCCCAACTGCGCAGCACATGCTATAGTGCGCACACACGATTGCGCAGCACATGCTGTAGTGCGCAGGTGTGCGCACACACGATTGCGCAGCACATGCTGTAGTGCGCAGGTGTGCGCACACACAATTGCGCTATATATTTCCTATTCTCATATTCCGACGGGACGGCTGTCCGGCAAGGCTGGGGACATCAGGCGCTGGATCGACGGCTTATGCTGAAAGTCCGCTCTCGTGGATTTTAACGTAAGTGTTAAGTGTCGTTAGATTTATCGATTCATTTTGATACTTTTTCATTTGATTGAGTGGAACTGAGTATTATTTTTTACTTCATACTATTGGGAGGCCACACGAGCAATCGTAGCCTTTTGACGACGGGGACGATGAAAGGAGCCTCGTCCCCTCCAATGGGCCACAAAACCGACGAAACGCATAGCTAGCTTTCATTTTAGCCTGTGTCATGAGAACGAGATGTACAAATTCAACTGTAATGCAGCATGGCACTACCCCTTACTGCGACGTGGCACATTGCGGACATTAAAATATAATTAAGCAGGTGGGTTTAATGACTTCCAATGTAGTGTCGGGTTATATGTACTGTACTCAAATATACCGTACACATCGAGCTTTAAACACCACTTGGTAAGTGCACTCACTGTCGTCCTTGCCGGTGAGCGTCCGCCCGTCCAGCTCGTCCGCGTCCGACAGCAGCAGGTCCGCGTAGGGCTCCGAGTAGCGGACCGCCTCCCAGGACATGTCCGACGGCCGCACGACCAGCGCGCGGTACCCGCCCGAGAGACTGTAGCTTCTGTGGAATACAAATGTTATATTGGCTCATGCCAGGCAAGGCCAACAAGAGGTACCAATATTTTGCTTGTATGCATTATTTCACTTGCCAATTTTCAATCTGAACCGAAGGACAACAAAGTGGCCCTATACAATTTCGTTTATTCTCATGAGGTACAGAACCCTATTAAAGAAAAAGTTACCCGTAGTTTATACGATTTCGTTTGTTTTTATGAAGCACAGAATCCCAAAAAGGTTTTACTCACTTGTACTTGTGCACCATGTCCAGTTTGAGTCCATCTTTGGTGAGCTGGTCCTCGTAGAAGTGCTTCATGTTGGGCGGGTACTGCACCTTGTAGCCGGGCAGCGGCAGCACCACGTCCGCCAGGCTGTACTGCGAGCTGTGCGCATCCTGCTGGCTCAACACCTTTACTTTTATCAGCTCCTTCGGTTCCCTTTTCGGTTTCTTTTTCTTCTCTGGTTTCTCTGCGTTTACCGGCTTCTCTATACTTTCTGTTTTCTCGCTGTTGACTTCTTTATACTGCTTGTCGCTGTTCCCTTCTTTATTCTCCGTGACGCAGTCCGTTGCGTCTTCTTCGTCGTCAGATTCATCGTCGTATTCGTCTAACGATTAGTTTGGTTGAATCAGATGTTTACAAGGAACAGATGTATACAAGCCAACATGAAACACATTTCTATGAGGATTTAGAAACATATGGACATTCGATTCGGAGTGAATAGACACATTTACTTGAAAGTAAAAGCTGAAGAAATTTTTAGTCAATTTAGGTTCACATATTAAGTTTACGCGAATGTTACTCATTACAATAAAACCACTTCTTCGGAAAGGTACCAGTTTTTTTTTTCAGAAGCTTTACAGCAGTCTTGATCACGGGTGGACTGAGGTGGCTCGGTTCCACACCAGCGACTGGTACGCGTGCAGGTACAGCAGGCGGCTGTTGCGGGGCCCCTGAGAGGTCATCATCATCACATACCTATAGTGTCAGCGGCTCCGGGCGCTGCGGGCACCAGGTCTCCCTCCAGTACGGTGCGCGCGCGGCGCAGGCGCTCGGACGCGGCGCGGTTCCACACCAGCGACTGGTACGCGTGCAGGTACAGCAGGCGGCTGTTGCGGGGCACCTGAGAGATCATCATCATCAGTCACGCCCCTTGCACGTTAGAGGCCTCCCCTAGGCAGCGCCACAAGTATGTATCACACTAGCAGTGTGACGTTTCGCGGTTTCACGCGCATAGCCCGTGTGCTTCCTTTTGGTCGTAGCGTTGTGTTATATCGCCTATAAGCCTTCCTCGATGAAGCCCTTATTCGCACGAAAACATTATTGACGTGTCGAAATGGAACATAATGGCGCCTATACTTCCATTCACACGACAGCGTAAAAAGAGACGAATGGCTTAGAATGGCATTTATAGTTTAAAAAGCACCAGTATGAACAGAGGCTACTTGTAAGAATTGTTCACAGTAAGAATTTCAAATCGGGCCAGTACTTTCTGAGATTTGCGTGTTCAAACAAACGAATAAACTCTTCAGCTCTATATAACATTAAATAGAGATTATTAAAATTGGTAAAACTTGTCCAAATCTTGAAGGTCCAAGAACATGAAAATACGTTTTTACAGTGTGATACCTCACATTGTTTATGCCCCTTTCTGTATCTGCATATGTCTCTATGCGACAACACATATGCAAATTTGCATTGCCGATGTGTTGTCGTGCGGGCGACGCGCTGGCGACCCCGGGTCTACTAGCTCAAATCGGCTGCAAGTGCATGGCCCTACCTCCTACTATAAAATACACATATACCAATATTTAATTTTTTTACCTATATACAAATCATAAATTAATTATTTATAACACATAATGTACAACAACCGTGAAAGTGACGAAGAAAGTTTTTTTTTCATATCTTCATCAGGGCCTAGCAATGATAGCTTTCAGAACATTTCACCCGTACCTCTTCATAGTACTTTTGGTTCTGAGTTTTGTAGTAAAGAGTTAAACTTTAACATTGTACACATAAATGCGCAAAGTATTCCGGCGCATTATCCGAATCTCTTTAATTCGTTTGGTTCACAACCCACTATTCATGCTCTTCTTATATCTGAGTATTCGCTTAAACCTTGTCCCTCTTCCACCTCTTATTCTCTCCCTAGTTTTGAATTTATAAGAAATTATAGACTTGGCAGAGCTGGTGGAGGAGTAGCTATTTGTCTTATATCTAACTTTTCTTTTCCACTTTTAAACTTATCGCCTCAACCTTCTGATGAAGCAGAACACATTTTACTTGAAGCTGAGGAGGGCACTCAATAGTATTACGTGGCGTCATCTATATTCCACATCCTTCCATTAAATATTTTACTTCCTTCGATGAACTTTTGTACATTTACACACCTTTATATCAACATATAATACTAATGGGACATTTTAATACATGTTTACTCAAAGATCTATTATCAATTCTTCCCAAATTCACACCATCTCTTCTCGATCTCATGATAACCTCTTCTAAGCAAGTATATGTGTTTGGACAGTGCGCAGCAGATGGATTTTCGTATCATGACTCAATCTTCCTCTCCTACAAACTTCGTGTACCAAGAATCAAAGGCAAACTACTCATGCAGCACAATTTTCGGGGAATGAATGTGGGCCAACTCATTTCAGACGCTGAAACAACTGACTGGACGAGGACCGTGCCGTGACTATTGACGAAAAAATTTACATCTTCAACAACTGATTAGCGGTCTTTATGACAAACGCGCTGCCATACGTCTAGTCAGAGCAAAACATTTACCTGCCCCTGGGCTGACAGATAAGATACGGACGGTGATTAATAAAAAGAATAGAGCCAAAGCAAAACTCCGAAATTGTTACTCCGATTCCAATCGGGAAATTTATAACAAAGTTCGCAATCGTTGCAATACTGTGTGTATGAAAGCACGACTTTCACTCATCTATCGAAAACGCAAATCAGGCTATGGTGTGGAAGTTTCTAAAGTCCCTTGTTATTGTCAAATCCTCGAAAATATCTAACCCTTCCAACCTAGATATCCAATCTTTGAATGATCCCTTTACTAACCATTCCCACTCTTGGGATACTCATCTAAAAACTCAGACTTTAAATAGCCTTTCCTCATTACCTACTCCAAGTTTCTCCTCATTTGCTTATATGCCATTGTCTGTCTGCGGTGTTAAAAAGACCATTTGTCAATCTCCTCGAAAGCCGTAGGCTGTGATAGTATTGGGCATGATATGGTAGTTACTATTATACAGATTGTTGTTTTTACTGAAACTAAATTTTTCCCTTAATTCTGGTGTGTTTCCGAGTACATGGAAAGACGCTTATTTCATTCCTTTAAACAAATAATCAATCCCCCCCCCCCATCTTTCTCCGAATATCGTCCCATCTCTAGTTTATTCTTCCTTTTAACAATATTACGACGTATGGTCCAGGAACAATTGTGTGCATTTATAAACAAACATAAACTTTTTAATTCATGTCAGTCGGGTTTTCGACCAGGCCATGGCACGACCACCGCCCTCGTAAAATTGGCTGATGACATTCCTGGGCGGATGGATGGATGATAGGAATGTCACTATATTGACACTGCTTGATTTTAGCAATGCATTTAATACCGTAGATCACGAAATGTTACTTCTTTTACTTAAAGTTATTATAATTTATCACCCGAGTCAATTAGTTGGTTTCAAAATTTTCTTAAAGGTCGACGGCAGCGCATAAAATTAGATAACTCCTTTTCATCCTGGAAGAATTTAACGGCCGGTGTATCCCAGGGTACCGTGCTATCTCCCATTCTCTTCTCTATTTTTATAAATACTATTTCACAATATATAACTTGTCCCTGCCATATGTATGCAGATGATTTGCAAATTTAAATTGCCTTGCTTACTCTCTCAAACGTCTTCAGCCAAAGTAACAACGACCTTAACTGCATATTCAGGTGTAGTCAAGACTTTGGCTTTACTTAAATCCCCAGAAGATTATAATAGTAAGCAAATGGCAAATTTTTAAAATTAATTGGGAGGACTTCCCAAATGTTTAATTACCGTTATTAATTATCGTTGGGGGAACAATCATACCCTTTAATACAACTGTCAAAAGCATAGGCATACACTTGGATTGGTCTCTTTCTTGGTAAATTTCTACCCTAGCAATTCCTTATTCCTTGTTACCAACTAGTTGTCTCGAAGAGACAACTACTAGCAATAAGACCTCCATTCTTGTACATTATTTTCTAGTGTTAAGGTTTAATTGTATTTTCTTTTCATTTTTTAGAACAAAATAAAGCATTTTTATTTATTTATTACTTACACAAATCTGAAAATTTTACAATTTTCTGCTCAGTATGTATAAGCATTCCGGTGTCTAGATAGAATATTACTATTTCCAGCTGTTACCTGGTCTAGTGCTCCCAGCAGGTCGTTGGGTCGTACGGCCAGCGCTCGCAGCAGCCGCGCCTCTGCGGGCTGAGAGCGCGCCAGCGACGGCGTCAGCAGCCGCACCGCCTCAGCCGCGCCGGCGCGAGCGAACACTCGCAGCACTTCCGACATGGGCCCGTCGCGCTTCTGCAGGATCAGGTCAATCGCCTGAAACATGCGTTCCATTCGTGAGGTTTATACACGAGTACATACAGTATAGATAAGTGACCGCTAGTTGGCGCTTTCACACGACCAACATCCCTGTATCGTCAAAGAGTGTTTGTGGGGTTGAGAATTTTACAAAGTAAAAAATACTTTAGATACTGCGGTGTCTTGAGAATATTTTCTTCCTCCCAGACTATTTCGGTGTTGTTGTTTTGAAATGTAATTAAATGAATTAATGAATTTATAGTCTATTAGAGGGGCAGTGAAGGACATTGTTTATGGACGTCGGTAATTATCAAAAGGCTCCGGCTACTCGTATGTCCCCCTGCAATATGAAAAAAATTGGATTTAACGTATGTACAATTATTTAGCAGGTACTCTCGCTGAGCTTGTTTCGTCGGTTCTTCTCAGATCATGAACCGGTGAAAGACTACTGCCGTACAAAAGACCGAAAGCCATCCACACTACATCGGCGGTCAGTGATTTATGGTCAGTACCTCCTGGAAGGTGCCCTGCAGCAGCTTCAGCCCCACTAGGTAGGTAGGCACCTCGGCGCGGGCGCCGAAGCGCTGCAGCCCGTAGTAGTTCACGAAGCCGCGCTCCCGCAGCAGCGCGCACGCCGCCTCCGCGCACTCGTCGGGGGCCGTCACGTTGCGCAGGCAAATGCGGAACCTGGACACGTTAGGACCAGTTTACGAAGTTTACGAAGTTTACTCTTTAAGAAATGACAAGAGAGATCGAGAAATACTTTACAATTAATGACCTCGTCAGGTTCTTCAAGCTTCCACTAAAGGTGACTTGTTGGTTCTGTTTTCTAGATTACATTTATTTAAGACTTTTTGTTTTTTTTTTTTAAGCTTAATCCTTAAAAACGATTTAAAGCACGCATATGAGTCAACATGACGAGCAAAACCCTGGGAAACTGGCGCGTATTAATCGAGCGTAACGCTTCTACTAAGCATTTACGAACCTAACGCTACAACTATTTTAGAATTATGATAAAAACAGTTTACATTGTCATGGAATTTATAATAATTTTTCTTTTATAGTATAGAGGAGACAAACGAGAAATCGGAAACTTTTGACAACTACCGACGCCCATAGACATACTTATTATTGTTGTCTTGCTGCTGCGTTGCCGTCCTTTCCTCCTCTCGTCCAATGGGCCCCCGCCCAATCACAAATCCCACGAAACGCGTGAGCATCGCTGTCACTTAACGGCGGTGTGATGTGAGCGAAAGGTTTAAAGTTAGCTGGAGTTCAGTTGCTTGTTGCAGTTCTGATTTTGTCGGAACATACAAGTAGGTGGCGCTGAACACAACTGTTATTGTTTAGTGTAGTGACCGACTTGACTTGGTCAACGGGTCTTCAAGGATACAGTCGCGAATCGTCTAAACCTCCAGGGTATAAACATTGTGACCACAACCAAGCATGGTGCATGACACTACACCCTCCGGATCCGACCGGGGAAGTACCTTTCGCTCACTTGATACCGACGTAAAGTGACAGGGTCACTGTCGCGTTTCATGCGGTTTGTGAGTAGCCGGTGGCCCATTGGGGGAAATGTTAGGGGGACGCATTTGCGTAACAATCATGCGAATGTCCAAGGGTGCCGGTAGTAACCAAAAGGTTCCCGATTACTCGTTTCCCCCCTCATGCTATAAAAAACATCTGTAGTCGTTGCTTCCACCTGTTCCTCCTGAGCATACATGGGACTATGTAGCGTAGATATCGCTCTGGAATAGTCCAGATGTCGAGTGCCAATCTCTCCTTGCGTACCACAGTAGTCGGCCCTACCTGTTCCCTTTCAACATGCCCAGCCGCAGCGGCACTGACGCGAAGCGATAGTCTCCCAGCCTCAGCGGCGCCAGCGCAGCCCCGGCCGCCGCCACGCGCCGCGGATCCGCGCGCCGCACGCTCATCCACTGACTGGTTTTGGCGCGACGGTCTTTGGTCCCAGCGTAGCCGATCATAGACGGTTTTATACTGAAACGTTCATACACAAACCGTAAGAGGTAGCGCCATTGCTACATTGCAGCCGCATCGGGCCGGGGTGGCTTTTCCCTCGTAGACAAATCATGACTAAGCTGTATCGTGTAACTGTAACCCGTCCGGTTCACATTAGTTTAAAAATGTAATACAGTTGCTAATTAGTACGGAGTACGGAAATTTATGTTTACTAAAAGACTCCAACTGTTTAGTAAAGTGAGTTAAGGGACTGGATATAGAAGTGACAATTTAAAACTCTTAAATACCAACCAGCAATATGCGTATATTCACTTGCTTGTGCTACGAGTGCGCGTAGGTCTACTTGCCTGAGCGACTGGTGCGCATATTACCTCCTGCCAGAGCTACGCCTCCACGGTAGCTTCACTTCCCTGTGCTACTAGTGCGCGTAATTTAAATTACCTGTGGTTTACTTGCCTAACCTACGTGTGGGCGTATCACCACTTGCCTGTGCTACTAGTGCACGTAGCACCACTTGCCTGTGCTACTAGTGCACGTAGCACCACTTGCCTGTGCTACTAGTGCACGTAGCTGAACTTGCCTGTGCTACTACTGCACGTAGCTCCACATGCCTGTGCTCCTAGTGTACGCTATATAGCTCTACATGCCTGTGATACTAGTGCACGTAGCACCACTTGCCTGTGCTACTAGTGCACGTAGCACCACTTGCCTGTGCTACTAGTGCACGTAGCTGAACTTGCCTGTGCTACTAGTGCACGTAGCTGAACTTGCCTGTGCTACTACTGCACGTAGCTCCACTTGCCTGTGCTCCTAGTGTACGCTATATAGCTCCACATGCCTGTGATACTACTGCACGTAGCACCACTTGCCTGTGCTACTAGTGCACGTAGCTGAACTTGCCTATGCTACTACTGCACGTAGCTCCACTTGCCTGTGCCCCTAGTGTACGC
>JAFELO010000671.1:333107-354216 GCA_017140195.1 Eumaeus atala | reverse complement strand
CTACTGCACGTAGCTCCACTTGCCTGTGCTCCTAGTGTACGCTATATAGCTCCACATGCCTGTGATACTAGTTCACGTAGCACCACTTGCCTGTGCTACTAATCCACGTAGCTTGCGTGTACAAGGAATGCGCGTAAACTAGGCTTGTTATTGCTCAGCTTTTGTAACGCTGAATGTGTCAGAACTTACTTCATTTTAAGTCGCTCTGCTATTCTTGAAGCTGCCTCCATGGTATCGCAGTTCTCTTTGTACAACACAAAGTATACATATTCCTCAGGCCAGATCCATTTCACTCTATTGTCAATGCGAACTGGAAAATATAAATATATTTTTTGTAACTATGTAAGTTCTTCACCGCTTCTACCGGCGTGTGATGGCTAAGTCTGCTTGTATGCCATAAAATAAATATAGAAAGATGTATTGCTTCACTATGGACAATTTCATTTCGTGGGGTTTGTGAGCAGCCGGTAGAATAGTGTGCAACGCATGCACATAACTATGAACCATAGTTGCAGTAATCACCATATAAATAATAATGGTTCTAAAGTCACCAATTGCCCCTATTGTGTAAAGGAACTTAATATTACATTTGGGAAGACAACACTTTGTCTGTGCTCGTCTGGGACGGCCCGACGGGAGTTCAGATACTGGGGCGAAGTGATCGTTATGGACGTATTTCGTGCACTTTGTGGTAGTTGTGGAAATGAAGAGTAACACTATAGTGATGCCAAAAACCCCAGGTTATGCTGACGTTTGTGTGCATCGGTTGTCGCAAACGTCTCCGTTTGTTCTTTTACCTCCTAAGTATTCTATAGACAGTATTACTCACTTCCTTTTCTATACTTCTCAAACTTAACAAACTTTTTATCGTCAACTGTCACAGTGCTTCCAACGACACTGTCACCAAATGCTTTTTTCACCGCTTCGTGGATCTTTGTCCTGTGCTCTTTTGGCATGCCTGTTACGTCTATCTAAGAAACAAAAGATTTTTCTTATGATTTTCAACTAAAGTTCTAGTTAAAGTCTAGTCTAAATTTAAAATGGAATGTTTTTCTAGTGCAGTAGTAGATCAGTAAAAGTAAATCTATCAAGAATGACAGCTTTGTGTCATCGTCATTTACGTTTAGAAAATATTTAAATTAAAAACGAAAATGATAATAACCACATCATAAAATTGTCATCAGAGTGGCGCTCGACCAGCTTATCCTTCTTACAATATAAATGTGAAAGTTTGTAAGTATGTTTGTTATCCTTCCGCTCAAAACTAAGGAATTGTTTTGTATAAAATTTGGCATAGATTAAAATGATGGATAACAGAAGTTTACTTTTCATGCCAAATACATTTGTGGTGCCCTAGGGATATATTTTATGATCATGAAACAGAAGCACAGTTAGTGACAAAGTTATGTGCATTACAACTGAGATACAGTATTTTTAAGCAGACCTAAAAAAAAACAATGTTAAGTTCTAGAAGGACAACACTTCTCAGTATCGTAATTTTCCATGACAACACACAGTTAAAGAATTTTACAAATCTGTTTTTATAAAATTTTCTTTTTGCCTTTTGGTAGCACTTACATTCCATATCATGCATTATTTTCATTACTAAAAAAATTTATGGTACAAATAAACTAATTAAATACAAAAGTAAATAAAAATATTTACACAAGTAAATAAATAAAGTAAATATTAGTAACGAAAGTATACATGAAGCGTCTGGAATGATACATTTGTAACATGGGATGGATATGTAAGTATGAACAGCGGACTAAATTGAAATTAAATGCATAAATAGAATATATATACTTTTGATTTGGTATTTTGAAACAATTAATTTGCTTTCTTTGCGTGTATATATTATGTGAAATAAGATGTGTCAATCATATTATATCATACTGAAAATTGTACAGTTAATAAACAAGATGAAGAATTAAATTAGAATGTACCTCAACTTTTTCATCACCAGGTTTAGTGTTTAATATCATTTTATTGATTTTGTCCCAAGTATCCATTGGGAGTATTTCAAGGTTATATTTGTTGAGGAGCAAATCTTCATCTTCATCGACTGCCTCCTCTTTTGGTATTGGCGGTGGAGCTAGGTTTGTTAATTTAGCAACTTCTCCAGCTTCATTTATCTCGGAAACTTGAAAATCTGAAAACCTGAATTTCCGAAACATAATTTTTATTATGTTCCAAAAATACTAGACAAAAAATCTACATAAACATACAATTTCATAAAAACATTAATTAATTAATTAATCAATTATTAGAATCACCCAAGGGTTGGTTACATTCACAGAGACATGGGAACACACACTTGTATAACAAAATCCACAAAGATTTTTAGCATACATCTATATTTTTTACATGAGATAGAGGCAAACGAGTAGGTAGGTAGTGACTACCGCCGCCCATAGACATCCGTAAGAATTGGCGTCTTACTGATGCGTTGCCGGCTGTTAAATAATTGGTATGCTCTTTTCTTGAAGACCTCTAAGTCGTATCGGAACGGAAATACCAAGAGAGGCAGCTGGTTCCGCAGTACAGTTGTGCGTGGTAAGAAGAACGCGTTGAAACGGCACTGTCGTGGATTTACGGACATCCAGGTGGTGGACGTGGAACTTAGAGTTCTGTCGCCGTGTCCGAACATGGAATTCTGCTGCTGGTAGAATTCCTCGGAGTACTCCCCAGGGAGAATACGATAAAAGACACACTGTGAACCGACATCTCTTCGTAGGACCAAAGAATCGAGTCGAACTTGGTCGTCAACGATCCGAGTCGCTCTACGTTGTATGCGGTCAAATGTAACGAGCTGATATTGCGGGGACCCTGCCCAAAGATGCGAGCAGTATTCCATATGCCGTCGGATCTGCGCCTTGTAAAGTTGCAGCCGATGGGCGGGATTGAAGTACTGCTTCGCCCTATTGAGTGCGCCCAGCTTCTTTGTGGCTAATTTAGCTTTCGCTTCCAAATGATCGCGGAACCGAACGTTACTCGATATGTCGACACCAAGTATTAAGATACTAGCTGAGGCCGATAGGTAGGTGATCTGAAAACGAGGAGATACGACGAGGGGTAAACGCGCAAACTTGTGTCTTATGAGGGTTAAGTTGGACTAAGTTTAGTCGGCCCCACTTCGAGACATTGGATAACAAATCCTCGACTTCAGGCACAAGTTTGTTCAAATACTCGTTGACGTGTTCCCGGGAAATATTGGCACGGCCAGTGTATCAAGCATCCCCAGTGCTATCTATTTTCCGCGTAACAATGAAGGGCACTAGTTCGCAGCATGTCATTGACGTGCAGTAGAAACAGCGTAGGAGACAGAACACCAGAACCAGAAGCCTTGAGGAACATCAGCGTTGACAAACTGAAGGGCGGAGGATGCGCCGTCAACCAAGACCTTTATGCTGCGATTTGTCAAGAAGTAGTGATCCAATCGCATAATTTCCTGGGAAGTCGGTATGAATAAAGCTTCGAAAGGAACGCTTTGAGCCAAACCTGATTTAAGGCCTTCGCTACATCCAGAGTAACCGCCAATGCATCCCCCTTGGTTTCAACTGCCTCCGCCCATCGGTGAGTTAAATAAATTAGAAGATCACCATCTGAACGTCTACGGCAGAAACCGTCACAAATTATTTGATGACCGTCCAAGTATTGCAAGAGCTGGCATTTGATAATAGATTCCATAAATTTGGAAAACAAATGGGGCTATCGCAATGGGTCGGTAGTTGGATGGGTCGGAGCAGTCACCTTTTTAGGAATCGGATGCACTAAAGCCGTCTTCCAAGAGCTGGGGACTATGCCAACAGAGTAGGAGAATCGGAAAAGGCACGTCAATAACGGGGCCAACTCTGGAGCACATTTTCGCAGCAAAATCGGAGCGATACCATCGGGCCCACTAGACTTGTGAAGGTCCAGGGAAAAAGTGCTTTACGCACGGCACTCTACCGGACCATAATATCCGGCATCGAGTAACCACACTGCGCTATAGTAGACGGCGGAGTTCCCTGATCATCCAGAAAGAAGTTCGACGCAAAAAGAGAGCCCAGAAATTTGGCTTTCTCTTTTGTAGCATGGGCCAGCGATTCTTCACTCCGGTGCAAAGAAGGGAAGGATGGCTTAGCAAAATTCCCTAAAACAGCCTTGGCGAGGTACCGGAATGCACGGGTTCCTGAAGGAAGGCGAAATAGTCTTTCACCAATTTTGCTTACGTGCTCTTTGATTTGACAATAACTTCTTCGAGGGACTTAGAGGCGGCTCCTTCTTTAGTACTCTGGTATTTGCGTCCTGTGAATTCGCCGCTGCTGCATACGCTTGGTACGCTCCAATTTATGGCGAAGTGGAAGAACTCCAACTTAAAGGAGCTGCCAAACCAAGGTTGCTACTTTCCGCCAATCGGCATCGCAGAGACTGGAAAAAAAAGTTCCATTCCCTGAGTCACCACATCAGCGACAGACTCCGCAACGGCATCAGGGTCATCCAGAGACAAGCGACGGCAGCCTACAAAATACGGCCATGCTCTACGTCTAATCGGCACTGTACAGGCAGTGGTCCGACGAAAGCAGGTAGCTTTCTAGATGGGAGGTCAGAAGAAGGACAGGACAGGAACAGAGGCCCAACAGGGAGGGAGTATGGTCTTTTACGTCTGGGATTCGTGTGCGATGATACCAATTGTCTCAAACCATATGCCAAAGCAAAGTCATGAAAAGATCTTCCCGCATGATCGGTAGTACGTGAACGAAGGCAATTGGCGTGATGTGCGTTAAAATCACCAAGTATCACGATCTCTGCGGTTGGAATCTGTTTCAGCACAGTATCTGTAGCCATTTCTATGTACTCAAGGAGTCGGTCTATTTCGGTATTATTCGGTATACCGTAATGTAGGTAACAATTAGAATATCAGGGGGAGCCTTCGACTGTTTCTTTTGTTTGCCCCCAGTAACACGGTCACAGAGCACATATCCCCCCCCCCCCCAGAATAGGTGAGCAGCCTAGAGGCATTCAGGTTCGGGACCTGAGCATGGAGGCCAGGGAGGGATTGTCCAGCTTCTACATTGCCGGTACCCTCCTAGGGTCCTAACTATTCTTAAACCGTGCTGCCATGACATGGGGAGGGGGTCTGGGCCTACCGGAACTCTCGCAACCCGATTGAAAGTCAATGTCACTTCATGTCGGAGTCATGCGAGAGGTACTTCCCCGGGCGCGCCGACTCAATTCGAGTCCATATAAATTGAATGCAATGTGCCCTACCTCTTGAAAAATATATGTCTTTAAAGTATAGATGGACAAAAGTATTCATAGCCAATTTGGTGTCTATTGACACCATTGACATCCGCATGTTGTCATCTCATAGAAACATATATAATAGGCTTTGTAATGCACCTTTTTTTTTTCTTTTTGACGCGGGGAAACGAAATTACGCGCCTTCACTGGCCCTGGGTGGGGTCCAGTGGTGTGTGGGACTCACAGCACATGATAGTGCAGAATACCCACAAAAACCACAGTGAGTGCCATCAGTGACGCCCTTGATGAGATGCCCCGGTACTGCTGCCCTTGGTCAGGTATCCCGGAACAACAATCATCAGGGCACCTTGACGGCTAGTCAGCCCCCTAAGGGACCAACTCCACCTCCACAGATGGGGTTGCCCAGCACTACAGGACAACCCCACCGACTTTGTGACAGTGCAATGGGGTGAGGTCCCCATCCTTGCCGCTTGCCCCTTGCGCTAAAGTGCCTCCTGTTGCTCTTAGGTCTCCTATTCTTATAAAAGGGGCACCAAGACTGATTCCTCCTCCTGATCTGTAAGCCCCCTATTCATATAAGAGGGGTGCAAAGGTTCCCCTCGGTTCAATTGGCTTCGTCTGGGTTCACCCCAGGATACTTAGCTCCACTTCCACAAAAAGGTTTGAAGCATGGTGGGGTTTATAATGCACCTAGTCTACATGAACTGTGCACTCTAAATACTAATACACACTTGAATGGAACCCCCTTTTAAATTGTGCCATTAGGCATGCAGGAAAACTAGTACTAAGCATTTTCTACCCAACAGAGTTGTAACCGCCTGGAACAGACTACCTCAAGATGTCATTACATCACCATACATACAGCACCATCACTAAACTGTGTTAAGAGTAGACTAGACAAACTGTAAAATCTTCAAACTATATGACACACATGTATCAGCTTATTAGAGGCTAGTGTGGTTTCAAGATAATAATAAATAATAATATTAATGCAGATACATTACCCTTTGTGGAGATGTAACAAATGGGCTACCACCTACTTACAATCTGCATAATACGCAACAGTATAGCTGAGACTTTATGCTGCAGTATCTTATGAGTGAGAGGTACCTCCCCAGTACATAGGCATGTCAGGAACTACACTTCACAGGAAGGAGGGCATCCATGATCTGCTTCAGATGTCAATAGTTGTCAAGGATGGTCTTGATAGTAAAAGATGAAAAATTGGGAAAAAAATTTGGCCACACATGTTCACATGACCATTATGAGGATATTCTAAGACAACCCTTCGTTCGCTCGTTTTCCCTTATGCTTTCATAAATTTACCTAGATTTAATAATTCCATTGAAGCCTTTGTGGTCATTAATATATTCAGTAACGCCAATTTCATCTTCTGTTAGTCTCTTGGTTGGTAGTTCTCGTTTCCAGGGCCTATTCGTGTAGTTTTCATATTGAGGCCTGTGGCTTTGACGGTCATTGTGAGCATGACGGCCACGAAAACTTGGTCTACGCGGCGCCCGACCGAATCCTCTATTACCCCGGTACTGTCTGTTCCACGGTCGCCTTCCACCATTATTAGCATTGAAATTATTATTCATCTTTTAGTAAAAGTATGACGAAAATATAACCTAAATTTTAGTACTAGAACACAGTGTTACCTATTTAAAACATTTGTAATCTAAGTTATTAATAAAATTATGAAATGTTCATGTCATATGTAATTCACGTTAATGATATACTCAAAATATCTCAATATCTATGTTATATTTATTATTTATGAAACGCTTGTAAGTTTTAATGCGGGAATAAACTATATACTAAATAAAATAAGTTCATTTTGACAAGGGTGAAATGTCAAATGAAAAGTAATAAACAAACAGCACATGACATAGACAATATCCGTGTTGGACAATAAAGAAGGAAGGTGAGAGTGAATGCATTACCTTCTTTGTCTATCCAATCTCACATGCATATTGCGCAGAGAGATATTAATGATAAAAGAGAGGCAGAGATGAACCTCATTAGATGCCATTTTCGACTTAGAGAGCCGCGTCTTAGTCTTCTTACCTTTTTCCTTATTTTACATTACAATTACAATTTATGCATTCCAATTTCCAGTAATAAGTTTTGGTGGAGTAACAAAGTAAATAACACCTTGCCTTTTATTGGATACTTAAGTTTAAAAATATTCATTACAAAACATCGATATAGCTCTTCTATACAATGTATAACAGAAACCCAGTTGTTCATTTTAAACATGTATGCATATACTTATAGATATACCGTTACTATAAATAATAGTGCAATAAAATGCAACATTGACTAATGAGCCGTAAATTTCTGTTCAAATGCCTACGACACCACCTCTGATCGTTACGTGACGAGATCTTGACCTCCAGTACACTCGGGTTCATGAACATTTCCAGTGCGGTGATGGGCCCGCCATACCTACCAGGCCTACGGGAAATTTTAATACGCTCATTATAATAGTATTGTAGTGTTTTAACATTTGTTTTGTATATTAAAGTTGAACAGTACTACAAAATGACATGCATTTTTAGAATTGAATATCGTTACTCATTATGCCCTTGGCAGGAATAACAGAGGTTCTTTTTTACAGATTGTATATGAATGTGAAATATTGCCATAAGGTACAAATTCAAAAAATCTTACTTTTAAATACTTATTTATGTATTTTGTTACGATTATAATATATTGATATCATTAAAAATCATTCATAAAAAAATCAAGTTATTTTTTCAGTGCAGGTAACTAAAAGTAGTTGAAATGGAAGGGATTGCAAAACTAATTCTGAATCCACAATGTCAATTAGAGTCGAGAATGTCAATTAGACTGGCCTCCAGCATCTTAAACAAACACTCATTTCGGACGCATTTGCTACATTGAGCGTAATACTATTGTCATTATTGATATTTTTTGAGTTCATTGGTATTGTGGTAAGTTATTAATTAGGTACCATGGTCAAGTACAGCTATATATTATATTTCAGATAGGTATCTAATATACTAGGATCTGTAGTGAAAAACATTTCGATTTTGATAAGACTTTCGACATTCGATATTTAATATCGATATATCAGTTCAATATATCAGCGAAAAATATCGATATATCGAACAAGAATATCGATATGTCATCATATTTTTTCGGCAAACAGGGAATGTTTCATGTCTGTGGCACTACGAAATCCGAACAATACACTTTTGACATCTCTATCAGTATTTTCTATTTTCATCTAAAATTTAGTATTAGAATTGTGACTAAGTAATTATAACAAAACTAAGACTTATATATTCATGACATCCACACACTAAATATCCTTCTTGTTAGTAAAAAAAGGGCCAATAAAGAAGCGGCTTTCGGAAGTTCAATAAACTCTTGGTCAAAATCGTTTCAGTCCTTTTAGTTTTCAGAAATGTCACTTATACTTGTGGGTATCGGTATTATTTCCGAATGATAAGCAATACTTTACATTTCCTTAATCAAATTCAAACAGTAAAATATGGACAACGCCAATCCTCAAGAACGAACTGCTCCTATACAGTATGTGCGTGGATCGAGGGCATTCCGTCAGTTTAAGAATCCGCCGCAACCTCATATGTGTATTCAGGACACTATAAAAGATACATCGGAGAAACTGTACATTAACGTCTTAGGATGGCAGAAAATTGCGAATCCTAAACAGTATTCAGACCCGATACCATTGTACGGCGGTATGCAGGTAATATAATATTTTATTGAGTCAGGAATGTGTCCGACATTTATACTATTCTAGCTGTGCCCCGTGCATCTTGTGGGAGCAAAGTTTGATACAAACTGGCGGCCCCAAAAACATCCCCCAAGGAGTTACATCATGAAAGGCTGTGTTTATATATAAGTCAAACAGCTTTGCCTTTTATGTAATATACAGAAAGCATTTCTAATAAGTGTTTTTTTTTTCTGAAGGTACATCAAGGTTGTGCTCCTAACAGCAATAGACCTCCACTGCTTGTGTTTGCTGTTATGGTAAATCCTGATATATTAAAAGAAAATGGGAAAAATGCAACTAACCCTACGGTAATATTTTTTATGATAATAAATAAACATACATTTCATTAATTGTAAATTTGAATTGTTCTTTAATTCATATTTATTTTCCTAGTACTTTCTTCTTCAGTCAAATTGTTTTTATTATTGGGATTGCTTCTTAACTAACCCATAACTATTTTTTATCCTCAGGATCGAGAGGCTCTGGTTAGTCTATTGTGCGATTTTGTGGAAGCTATGAATCCTGGGTTAGTTTTATCTAGGAATCCTATTATAATGAAAGATCGAGATTTGGCTGGCGAACTGAAAGATGTGTGGCTTGCTGTGCAAAATAAACGGGAGAGAGAGAAAGGCTTGAATCAAGATGTCATGTATAAGGTACTACTCATTACTATTTAGGATTTATATAAGCCAATGTTAAAATAAGTAAGAGATAATGCAACGCTGCATTGCAGCAGAATTGGGGCAGCACAAATGGGGAAAACTATAAAATGACATCTGCATTCAAAGTTTCAATGTGGTTGCTGGGTTGCCGGTGGTCCAATGAGGAAAGGAGTGCAACATATCTTCATATTAATCATGTGGATGTTTATGGGCATTGGTTTGTGTGAATACTTGCTAAAGAGAGAATATAATTAATGTTGAGAAGACATGTACGCTGTTATAATAATTAATAATAAAGTATATTTCAAAAATGTACACATTTGAAATATACTTTATTCATTAAAGATTATTTTTGAATTTACACAATAAAAGTTTGTTAGTTATTTGAACATGTTGAAATTAACATTTGCGATACAGGTTTAGATTATACAGGTTCATTTCATGCACATGTATGTAACATCTAGTTTTTAACCTTACTAAATGTCACATCTATTTCTTTTAGTGATACAAGGTGTAGGGAAGGTAACAAAACCAAAATATTAAACTTTTTATTAACACCTCTTTCTTTATTTTATATTTACAATTACAATTTATCCATTCCAATTTCTAGTAATAAGTTGTAGTAGAGTGACAAAATAAACAACACCTTGCTTTTTATTGGATACTAAAGATGAAAAAGATTTTAAGAATATATATTGTGTTTTCAGGTTTATGATATTGATGGTATAGGGAGCGAAGATATGGTTGAAGATGAGAAGACAAATGGCAGACAATACGACAATAACTCTCCAAACAAAATTCAGAGTGCAGATAAAAAGTATATTAAGTCATCAAAGCAAATACTCATGAATGCAGGACAGAAGTCTGAGTTTGACTCTGGCATGAATAATTGCCAAATTAATCAAAACAATTTAAATAGAGAAAATAGATGCAATAATGATTTGGATCCAACATACTGCACACCTGTATATGGTCAGATTGTCTCAAGCAGAGAAAACCATAACCAAATCAATGACATTCAACAGCAATTTACATCAAATGAAAAAGAAAGTAAACCTTCTAGTTCATTTAGGAAAGATTGGAATTCAAGTCAAGGTAAAACGACTCAGGGATGGGACGATTTCTCAAAACAAAATCTAACTTGTGTGAAGACAAACGAAAGTGATGGGAAAAGGCAGAAAAACAAAAATGACAAAATAAATAAACCCATAAGCAATGGTAAATCACACTTTGATTTTTTTCCAGTTTTTGACAATAAAGAGCAACAGAATAATGATGGTGACATGTCAAGTAGCAAATGTTCTGGTGACGTATTGAACGAAGAACAAGACAAAAGCGAAGAAAACAATTCTAAAGTAATTATAGACCCAATGCAGAAGTTAGCTCTGCATTCGACTGATAATAAAATTTGTGATAATAATACAAGTGCTCTCAGCTCATATAGCTCATAATTGAAAAGCTTTTACAAATGACTTTTGTATGGCAGTGTGTTGGCTTAATATTGATTCTGGGGTGTTTAGGCATGTAAAGAGCCAATTGGACAAAATATAATTGGGCTAGTCAGTCACTGGTAAATCAACAATCTTCACTTTATACATTCAACCGTTAGTTACTTAGGCCAATATAATTTAAAGGACCAAAATTTTACAGAATATATAAATATATTTAAGTCCTGTGTTCTTTTTGCAATTTTTATAACCAAGTTTAACTTTGGTCCAAAATATTGAATGTACCGGTGGCATATTCATCACATAGTAAGAATGTTATGGAGTATAATGGTTGTGTATTTTTCATGATGTTTTATAAAGTGGTGGCCAAACCCATATTTTATCTGAGGCGACGTTGATCATATTTCTTTTTTTTTATTATTTATATTTTTATATATTGCCGTATTTCCCATTGTTGCTAAATATATATTTATAAAAACAATGTTTATAAATTTTTATATTCAAAATGCTAACTTAGATCATAAAAGTGTTATTGAATCTTAAAGTGACTATGTGTGTGTTAACAATTTGTATGAGATTTTGCTGATTTTTTAAATATTATGATCTCTTAGTGTTTAATATACATTATATAATTCCAGTTTGTCCTTAGAGCTTTTATACAACTGACACGTTTTACTCTCACCAGATTTATGTATAATATCATGTTGAAACAACATTCTAATGTATTAGTACAATGAGTAAACTGTGCTAGGTTTCTGTGATGATTCTGGGAACTACTCCAAAGCCATCTTTTGAGATGTTTCATCTTTATATGGTCCCTAGGCCCATTGGGATGTTTTATAAATTATTCAATTAACTATCAATTTCGAATAACTACAAATCTGATGCTTACCATGGCAGAATGAAATATGTTTATGTACGAGAGAGCAAATGAAAATGCAAAGTTATTAGTAATTTTTGTGTGATAACCTTAAGATTCCTTAGCTAATCATGGCACCTGCAATATGTAACATTCATAAACAGTAAAACTGCGATTATTCGTTGTCCAAAGTCAGACCCTTAAAACTCATAGTACTCCGCTGCGGCTCATAGAAAATATTTGCATTTCTTTTCTCTGGACTCGATGATTTGATCTCACTAGTCTGGCACTAGGAGTTCTATATTGACACCGTAACTCTGATAATTCATTATAAATCATTGAAGGACAAAGGTCCTTCAATGATTTATTTGAAAGTTCTACTGTGTTAATATCGAAATATAAAGTCTGTTGTGACTGTAATTGTGTCAGTTGTGTGAAGGCATAATACCTGACACTGCCAAGTGACACATAATACAATTTAAAAATAATTTTTAACCACTTTTCATCCACAAAACCTTTCAATTATAAATAATTGCTCGCTAGGGAACTGTAGCTGTAATTTTATTGTACTGCATTTATTTTTAATGTTTCAGCTGAGCCTTATCCATTTTTTATATATGGACC
The DNA here is from genome assembly GCA_017140195.1 of Eumaeus atala. Taxonomy (NCBI): domain Eukaryota; kingdom Metazoa; phylum Arthropoda; class Insecta; order Lepidoptera; family Lycaenidae; genus Eumaeus; species Eumaeus atala. The sequence goes on along the minus strand of JAFELO010000671.1, from coordinate 341,610 downwards.
AGTGAAAATAGTTTAGACTAGTTTTATAATCAGGTTTACGATACTAATGCTAAAAAGACAGAACCAGCGTCTATACTCTAAAATCTGTCTTTTATCTGCCGTGGAAAAAAATCAAACATAATGTTAAACTGAAAGAACAAAATTGTTGAATTCTAAATACCTCTAAATTTTGTACTCGATGATGGAACTGTCAAACTGCAAGTCATTGTTGTGTAATTTAAAGAACAAATCATTCTGTAATACACATGTGTGAATGAGACAAATTGATCATAATATCAATTTATAACAGTGACAGTTTGGTAAGTACTTCTGACTTGACTGTTGGTGTTTGTAACAAAATAACATCCCAGCCACATCAATTGGTATGGTTGACATAAAATAATTAATGCTACATATAACATTTAATTTAAAGTAGTTAAGTTTAATTTAAAAAAATCAGTGAATAGGTTTAATGTATAAAACTGACAGTTTGGTACACAACAAAAAAAAATGTATATTTCAGTGAAAGAATAAAGAATTTAAAAGTAAATAATCCATATCGCAATGCATATCTGTGTCCAATATCATCAAAATCCGATCAGTAGTTCTTGTGTTAAATAATAACAAACAGACCTACAAACATACACACATGATATTAGGAAGACGGTGGCGCTAGTTGAGAATAGAAAGATTGGCCAGTGTCGATTTGTCATTTGACATGGAATGTGTACTGATCATTAGGTGTTGTAACAACCAAAAAGTATATTCTTAACAGTTTCATTCATTATACAAAATATTGTTGTGTTATACCTGCATATTGTAAACCTGATTATATTTATTGTAATGGATTATTTGCTATTTTATATACTCTAATAAATTACAGTTCTTAGTGCCCTTTTATACTGAAACGCTACTATGTTCAACTGTTATTGAAAAGATTTTTGCATTACACTATATGCTATGAATTCCTCGGAGAGGACAGACATATAGAAATCCCTGAGCTTACTAGCTGAGCTATGGAGCTGGGGAATAATCAGCATTTTGCTAATGTTGTTACTTTGGTTTTACTTTTAATGGTTCTCATTTATCATCTAAACATTATTCCAGTTTTAGCATTCAATGGCTCTACAGTTTTGAAACAGTTGCACATCCAAAGTGTCTCGATGTAACAGGGCCTTGTTTTTTTATTACTTTGAAATTTATACTCAGATTATAATGTAAGTTTGTCGTTTAAGCCTAACATTCATTAGTTGACGTACCCATAATGTTTATTGCATTTATTTTCTTAAACATTTTTATTTGTATAATATTTTTGATAATGTACTTTTTAATGTTATGATTGATTTGTGAAGAGATTAGGTTTAATGATATTTTATCAGTTAATGTTCCTTTGCCAACAAGCACTTAAGTTAGTTTTATGTTAACCTACTCAAAAAGAGGGTATTCAAATAACCAGTAAGTAGTTGATGGTAACTTTTTAACTAGTCTTAGTTGACTGTAGCGTTTTTTTTTTATAGCTGCAAAACGTACGTAATTTTATCTAATATTTTATCTGCTTTATATTGCAATATTATTTTTAACTGTTTTGTTAGTTGTCAATTTATAGACTTTGCCCTAGACCGTTGTAAAATTGTACGCTGTACCTAATGATTGTAAAGGAATTTGATATTGGATCTCTTGTTTACAGTATTCGAAAAAAAATACATGTCATTTACAAGACTGGTTCGATTGTTTCATTTTGAAGTCCACATTTTGGGTTATTACCATATTATACATTTTAAACAGACACACACCGTCCATTATCCCTTTTGACGCGTACAGACTTTTCATTATATTATACTATTCGCCGAATGTCATTATATTATACTATTTACTGAATTTTAAATTTGGTTTTATTGTAAAACATCAGAAACACAAAGAAATATTATTTACAACCTTTAATTTAAAATAAGTTGTCCAACCTCACTACGACGATAGCACTATGTCATGGGAACTTTGAGATGAAATACAGTTTGCACTTTTTTCTCTTTAGAATTGACTTTGTCAGATGGTACCTGTAACACACTTTCGTGCCTTTCACGCAGTCGCACTCACAAATAACATTCAGTAACCAGTAAGTTCAGTAAGTGAGTAAAGAGAGAGTGAGAGTCGAGGTGAATCAATCGAGTCCAAAGAGGATTTGATCGCGATATTTTATTGCAATTCCCTTAATCCGAATCAAATGCACGTAACGAGACGACACAGCCACATTCATGTTGATGGGTAGTGTTGTGTAAGGGGTACTTACCTAGCCGGCCACACTGACCTGATTCAGGTACAAAGTAGCAATGCCACGCGCTCTTACCAAAAAGGCGTCTTATACTATAGATTCCTCTTTGTCACTGTATTGAACATGTACATCTCCCCTAGAGGGGGGGGGGCATTCGGTCCCCGTATGGACCACAATCTGTACAATGTTTCGCTATATTAAAATGGAGTGGGGTGTTAAAGAAAACTTAACCGATGTAATTGCTTTCCACATAGCAGGTATGGAACCAAATTTTTAACATGGAAATAATTAAAACTCTCCATACACTTGGTATTAGTCAAACGTTTGTGTACCCGCCTATTAAGAGGTACAATGCGACTGCCTCTGTTTGTGACATAGAAAGATCCACGGAGGGCGTCCACGGAGTGTTCGTACGAAAAAAGTAGTCGAAGTAGTAAGGGAAAAAGTTCGAGGAAATCCTGTCCGGAAGCAAAATATTTTATCTCGGGAAATGAATATAGCACCTGGAACGATGTTGCGTATTTTAAGAGATGACTTAGGACTGGCAGTCTACAACAGCGCGCCGGTCATTTCTTTACTGACAAGTTAGAGATGAATAGGGTGGTAAAATCGAAACAACTGATTTTTATTATAGAGTGAGGAGGGTGAGCAAACGAGAAATCTGGGCCTTTCTACATCTACCGTTACTATGGCGATGCGTTAAAATGGGCCACCGGCTACTCACAAACCGCACGAAACGCGACATTGAATATGTCACTTTACGGCGGTATTATGTGAGCGAACACTTCAAGAAACAAAATGTCTGTACTTATGCTCAAAGCTCTAAGGAAGCTTCCTAATTAGTAGACAGAGTGCAACGTGGATGTTATCCGACTGCAGTGAGGGTTTGGTGGTGTGTTGCTATGAAGGAGTGACTGAGACATATTTTTGTGATAAAGGTATTGAAACATCGACACAAGTGTATTAAGATGCCATTCTTAAGAAGGTAATCCCCCTTAATAATACCATGTTCAATAACCAAGTAGGACCAGATCATAAAGCTTGATCAACCCAGTCTTGGATGAAACGAACGTCCGGACTTGATCAGAGCTGAAGACAATCCTTCATCTAGTCCCGACCCTAACCTGCTGGATTATGATTAATGGTCAGTACGCCATGATAATTTGGAGCCCCTCAAACAATCCATACGATTGGCAGTGAAGAATTTCTCTATGGAACGAGTGCGTGCTTCTATTCATAACAGTTCTCAACTTTTAAAGATCTGTATTGTATCCAATGGAGACCACTTGGAATAAGCTTTTTTATTTTTAATTGCTTTATATTTGTTTATTAACAACACACTGTAAATGTAATATAAATACATGTTGTTTGCAATTACAAAAATATTTGTTTTATTTGTTACAATATTTATGACAAGACGAATATTCTATTCTAATAATATAACGCTTGTTTGTTGGTTTGAACGCGATAATTTCAGCAACTACTGGTTCGAATGGAAAAAAATATATTTATGTTGAATAGTCAATTTATTGAGGGAGACTGTATATCACGACGCTACGACTAGTAAGACCGGAGCTGAAACCGCGGGATGATGCTCGCTACAGATAGGACGTTATCACTCCAAGTTTTCCTTATTACTCCAACGTATTACGCATATTTCTAACACACGCCCGTTTAATAATTCTCCTATCAAGCAATATAATACAAAGTAGGCAGCAATAGTTCCACTACAAGTGGACGTGGGTACACCGCATACGCTTACAGAACACCGAAGTGAAGTGATAACTATGGTGCCGCGGTGCGTGCGGTTAGTAGTAGTAGTAGTAGTAGTGGTTAGTGGCTGGTGACTACAAGTTCTAGATTATATTTACTGTCTAATTATCTTTTTCTTCAAGTATTTAGGTGCTTATACAAACTTCGCTATTCGATAGAGTTATAATTTAATCCGTATGATTTGAAATAGTAAAAATACAAGTATTTAAAAGTAATATTAAAGAATTGCGCAATTGTGGTTACTGTGTTCGCAGTAATGTGTAGTAGCTGTAAGCTCCTTTCAGGATCTGAAACATGTGAAACGTTATTTTCTTTACATTGGACTCAAATCAGTACATTTACTTAACAGTGAGTAACTGATCATCGAGATAATATTCATAGAAACGGGAAGCCAGCCTAAATTGAGGCAGCCGAAAGAGACAGCGAGTCTAGATGTACTACACTCTGTTTCTCTTTTTTCAATTATTTCTTCTTCTTTTATCTAGATAGACAAAGTTAACCGCTTTCACATCTTCCAGCCCTATTCTCCAAGACGGCCACTCGCCGACATATAACTGCCTATGACATCCCTTCTCTGTCTCTCTATTCTCTATGCCTACAGATCGCCAGAGGGCATGCATACAAGATGTCCTTCTATAAACTACTTCCGGGCGGCGGGCCTCCCCTATTTAGGTCATCCGGCATCACAATCTTAGGTGAACGCAGACGTGCCGGTCTGATGCTAGTGGTGGCTATTCAGTGGCGTTTTTTTCGATTTGTGAGAATTCGGTGGACTGTTAGTAATTAAGAGCAATGGTGCAAACTGTGTGGGTGGCAACATATTATATTGTGCTAATTATGTGTGAGGATGTTTGTAGGTGTCGGTAGTTAGATAGTCACCAAATGGCTCCTTTGCCGCCTTAAGTTACGTGAACGTTATCGAATCGCAACGACCTGCATTGCTACAATAAAAGCAATAAGCATATCGATGCAAAGTTTGTTTATAAATTCTTTTTTTTTTCATGAAAAATATTTTAAGTGTGGAACTATTACTGGTTGGCGGCGCTGTTGCTCTCGCCTCAACCGTTCTTCGGACTAGCGAAGACTTCTATGTCTTCAGGTTTAGGGACTCATTTAAGTACAGTTACGACCGTCTGTGGTCTCTGATTACGATGCGTCCCGCGCGCCGACATAATGTGCGCCCTTTAGATTAATCGACACATTTCTTTTCTTAAATGCCATTGCAAATATAAGAATGTAATAGTGTCCTCCAATTTCTTTAGAGACTAGTCAACTGTGCAGGATCTAATTATTATGTACGCAGACGCAGATGCAATCTTGCAATACGCGGTCTTCTTCTCGGTAATTGCCGAGGGATTGTGGGCACTGAGGCGTATGAGGTACGCGGGTCGGGCTGCGAGGGGACTACTATCCCCTCGGTAATGGAGTCCGCATTGCTGCGGGTTTGTCTTGACGTTCTATTGGGCTCAGGGTGGAGAGATTAGGCCTAGTTAAGGCCTATGTGTTATGTGGTGTGTTAGGTTTGTAGGTGAGTGGTGGAGTGGGTGCGTTCTGCAATCTTTATGCCGTCATTATCCTTCTCTTATGAGATAGCAGTCCAGGAGAGAAATTAGATGCAGGACAGACGGTTTAACGCCAGCTTCGTCAATTCAGTGTTAGGCAATTTAGGCCAAGTGCATGTCGGATTACAGACAGTGTAGGGTTCCAAATTTTTATAACAGTCAAATCCGAGTCGAATTCGCCGACCGAGAGTACAAATCCTCAGCTGATGAGAAAATTATTGGAAGCCAATAATATAACTAGCTACCGAGATAAACGTAGGCAGTGTGAGGTTGGTAAAGGGGCCCGCTGTGAAGATCTGGATCAGCCTCAGCTCTTCCATAAGGAGGAGAATGTTCCTCCTCTGCCGGAGCCCCGCGTTATAACATTCACTATCGTACGGACCTGATGCCACCTCCTCGAACTAGTAACAGTAAAAAAAAAAGTGTGTCTTTACATTCAATTAAAAAAATATTTATAATAATACGGTGATAAGGAAGCAGAAGTAGAGAAAAAAATTTGTCTGTGTGTTTGTTTGTTTGCACACTCACATCTCCGGAACTACTGGACGGGTTTGAATGAAACATTTTTTGTTGCATAGCTGAGAAGCTTGGGCAACAAAGGGCATATATATGGTGAAGGCGCGTGACCGATGTCGCCGACGCCAACTAGTGGATCCTAAGTTTACATTTAGCCCTTGGAGCTTTCGCGTATTGCAAGTAATTTCCCAATTAAGTAAAACTAATAATTCAAGACGGTAGCTGATAAGTAAGTAAGTCGTGTTTTTCGTATTTTGCCCTGCCCAAGATGGTGGCCTGCTTGCTGCGTCGAGTGTAGCCTACATTTCTGTTAGACTGCTCAGTTAGAAAGGTAGGCCCTACTCGGCTAGCGGACTGTATGGCAGCACACCCGCCATGGAGTCCGTGTGTAAACAATTTGCTTTGTTATCAACTTTACCGACAGGAGAATTGAGATCAATTATGTGGGTGCCAAGTTCTGTGCAGAACATGCTGAAAGTTTAGTCACTATAAATCCCTATTGAAGATGAAGCAATTGTTGCTTGTGCTACAAAGATCATGGGACACACGTGAATGGTCTAGCCTTCAGTCGTCCACTGCTGCACGTAGGGCAGGGGTCCCGAACCTGGGCAGCCCTGCAGCTCTGTGGATTGACGACTTCGGATTATTATTATTATTACTTACTTTAATAAGAACCTCGTTACTGTGCCAGCAGATCAAGAATAGCTGAGCGACTCCGAATGTTAAATATTCAGCTATGATGAGCATGTGGGTGGCGCTGCTCGTCATCTGAAACAGACGAGTCCCCACACGTCAGATAACAGACGTACAGCTTGTAATGTACTTCTAATTAAACATATAATCTTTTTAAACTACTGCGTAAACCTATAGTTTTTTTTTTGTGGAAATTGTCGTTTGTCGCAAGGAACAATGCTGCTCCGCTCTTAAGCTTGCCCTGTATAAATCTCAAGCCATACATCATCCAACAAGCTATCGGATTTGGTACATAATACTTAACAGCTACAACGTTCAACGTAACTGAAGCAATTGTTACTTAAATTTTAAGTTAATCCCTCAAAATATTTCTTATTGCTGTGTTAAGTTTACGCGAATGTTAATTATTACAATAAAAATATTCTTATGGATTTTATCGACGTTTGTTTAATTATTTAGATAACAGTACAGTCCACTGTCCAGTCAAGGTTGCTGTAAAGCTTCTGAAACGTCGAGCTAGTTAAATAATTAAATAAACGGCGATAAAATCCTTAAAAGTAGTTTCATTGTAAAATATATTTCTTACTTTGTACAACTTTATTGAGTTTTGTGATTGTCACTCTACGATGCCCAAGACAGCATCATGAACTATTGCCTACAAACTGCCTGTAGACTAGACCTACAAAGTACTATGTATACTTTATGTTATAAACTATTAATCTATTTACCTCTATTGGCTATAATATGTTAAGGAGCAAACGACGAAGCGTTTGATTAATAATTACGCCTGTAGACATTCGCATAAATGTTATGCGAGTTGCCGTCCCTTCCTCATCCCCTTAGATACGGTCATCGGAAACACACGAACTACACGAAACGCGGCATCATAGCTGTCACTTAGTGGCCGTTTTTCATGTGATTCATGTGAGCGAGAGGTCTGTCGCCGCTGGTGCCAGCGTAAGTCTGCTGCATGCATAATGCATCTTATAAAATATGGGTAAGTGGAAGTAAGTCACACCCATTTCATGCGTCATAGTGAATATATATACCATACGTTACGGTTTAATATGTAACAATAATAATAACATTTGTGGACTTATCACACCACATTAGCCAAGTCCTGTGGTAAGTACCGTAAGAACTTGTGTTACAGGTAAAAGTCGACGGATATATATTTAATACTATTATAAATTTAAGAACTTTTATATATTTAAGATTTTATACATATGATACATATATAAACATCCATGACCTAGCCGGGATTCGAACCCGCGACCTCTGGCATAACACGCGAAGTACGCCACGTTACCATCTGAGCCAGCCAGTCGTCGATTTTTTTCGTTAGTTTCTTTTAATAACATCTAAGAGTACTTACGGTCATTTCTATGGCGCTCATACAAATCATCAACGAACAAACCACAACGTAGATGAACATCACCGGCGAGAGGAGGGAATTGTACAATTTTGAATATCTGAAAATAACGATAAATTAGTATTTTTGCTCTTGTCCGGTCACACTTAGCGTTATCGATAATACCTCTCATTAATTTGTTTATCCCGAGTGATGGGAAATACGTATCGATAGAACTACTTGTCTATCATTTTTTTTCATATGAAAACAAACACAAGGAATCTAGTATTTTAATATTTAAATAGTTTATAACTTATAATTACATATGCATTGAGTAAGAATACTTTATAGTTTGTTAAA
>JAFELO010000671.1:314573-333083 GCA_017140195.1 Eumaeus atala | reverse complement strand
TTATTTATATTTATTTATTTGCAACATTATTTATGGATAGAAAATACTTGAAAACTTTATTAAACAATGATTATCTATGGGGTTTTCTTACGGATCATCGCCTAATTCCTATCACACGTGTGTTACCAGGTGATGTTAAATTTATCTACCCTTTAGAGAACCATCTCTCGATCGAAATTACGACATCTATTGGCAGATTGTCATGGGACTTTTTTATATAGAATAGGGGGAAAGCGAGCTATCAGAGTCTTTTTAGGACTACCGACGCCCATGAACATCCACATAATTACTATCCCGATGCGTTGCCTTCCTTTCTCTCCCCCAGTGGGCCACCGGCTACTCACAAACCACAAGTAAACGCGATATTGAAGATGTCACTTTAAATTCCGTTACATAGGAGGACGTAGTGTCATGCACCATGCATTTAATTTATAAAATATTGAATAAATATCTTTATTAGAGATCACCAACCAATTAAATATCTGCAAATATTTTTTTTTTAGATTTGGTAAGTAGATAATAAAGACAAGTAAAAATGATAAGCTCAAAAGTAAAAGTATGAAATTATATTACATACTCTTCTATGTCTTTATGAGGTACTTAGAAGACTTTAGTTTAAATTTACACTTTAAGCTAGTTTGAAGACGGTTCTGTTCCAAGTTTGTTAAACTTAATTACTCTAATGTTAAGTACCAGATGATATCTTGGTCTAATTAATGTAGAGTATATGGGAAGGGCCTCATTTTACACATAACGACTGCCATCTGAACTGTGCAACCCCGAAGTTAATCCAGATCTAATCCGGATTTCCTCACGATGTCTTCCTTCACAATAATAGCATTCAGAATATGAGAACTCCATAGTACACGGCGGGGCGGGGGAAGTCCGAAGCTCTAACCACTAAACCACCGAGGATATCAATGACCATAAAGCTCAATATCTAAATAAAAAAGTTTTAATGCTTAAATTTGTATTGCAGACAGTGAGAAAAGGAGGCCTTGGGCAAAAAGGGTATGAATGGGGCTTAGCATGAGACGCGTGTTGCTACCGACTAAAAAGCACGGACATTTTGTGTTTCTGAAATGAACTTATGCTGTGGAGGCAAAAATACCCAATACAGCTTCACCGGATTGATATGGCGGCCGTCGGCTCGTCGGCCGAGGAGACCACGTTAGAAATCGAAAAGGAGTCCAGCCCTGGGGAAACAATAGGAGACTCAAGGTATAGCATTTCGCTGATACTTAACTACTAATGAAGTGCTATTTACGTGATTTTACTTTTCGTTTCTCAGGAGTTCTCTTTTCTATCTCCCTACGAGGTAGCCCATTAGGGACCTAAAAAGAAGATATGTGTGTGTGTGTGTGTGTGTGTGTGTGTGCGCGCGCGTGTGTGTGTGCGCGTGTGTGTGTGTGCTTGTTTTGTGGCAGTGAACATTGGATTACAGCATGTAGCATACTCGTAGGAACAAGTACTACTAAGGTTGTATAACCTAAGCATTAAGGACTCTCTTGCATCCCAGTTGAACCGCGAGAACGCGGAGTGTGTAGGCATTATTTAACCTTGGTCACCAAACGTGAGGATATATTTAACCTTGGTTACCAAACGTGAGGATATATTTAACCTTGGTCACCAAACGTGAGGATATATTTAACCTTGGTCACCAAACGTGAGGATATATTTAACCTTGGTCACCAAACGTGAGGATATATTTTTCTGGCGTCCTCGGTTCAATTCAACTGCAACACAGTGATCAAGTGACTAAAAAGTTATGTTGATTAAATTATATACCATGATAAGCCATGATAAGCCATGATAAGCCATGATAAGCCATGATAAGCCATGATAAGCCATGATAAGCCATGATAAGCCATGATAAGCAAATGTTTCTAAACGTACTGTGACTACAGTTGGTAAGATGATGTGCTGGTTGAATGTCTAACAGACGGCTTTACAATCGCTGATTTGTTTATTATTCGGTTCAGTTTTCACTGAATGAGGCATGTTTTGAAAGTTACTTGCTTAATATGTGACCGAAAGTAAGACGATATAGTAAAACAATGATAATGATTAAAAAGTTTGAATCACTACTGATTTGGTTCGGATGAATTTAGGACAACACCACACCCGACACATGCTGGTTTTTTTATTGGTCCCAGCAAATTCTCATTAGTGAGAGATGTCATGCAGGATTACCTATATACACCCTATGGATATCATTTGGTTTTCCCTAAATCCCAGAAGTACTTGGGACCCACAGCACCTGCAGAGAGACGTAATGCCTGTTTCGTTGGTTACGACGATCTACTCTGAAATTAATTGGGAAGCGACGGTCGAGTATCTATAATTTAAGACAATGTAGGTATAATATAATGATAAATGGAAAATGTAAATAAGTATTTCAAAAGAAGAGTTGTGTTTTTCGTGCATTCATATATCCCTGCTACAGTAGATACATATAGCTTGAACGTCTATATAAGATGTGCTGGATATTTTACTGTATGATGTGTTGCTAGATTTGTCATAATAATCAGAGCCATAAAATATATTGGAATAAGCCAGTTTAATGTTATATTACATGTTTTACTCTAAATATTTGTTATTTCAATCTTCAGATGTATATATTCTGCTGTATCAGAATAAGTTCGATGTCCACGACACCTTCAACCTTTCCGTCGGGTTTCCCATAATTAGATCTGGCCCAACAATTTAAAATATAATTATTATATTGTAAATACAATGGGCTGGCCACACACTCAGAAGAACAGATGGCAGATGGGCCAGTAAGGTTCTGGAGTGGAGGCTGTGTTTAGCAAAATGTTGGTCAACCGTTCACCAGGTTGGAAGACGATCCCCGTGCATTACCCGGTGATGGCTGCGAGTAGCGGGAGCTCGGTCGTCTTGGCGTTCATAGAAAGACGCCTATGTCCAGCAGTAGACCGATAGGAGCTGATAATGATGATGATTAATAAAATGGAATAAAAAGTTAAAAGTATTTTAATACCAACTTAGTGATAAATAAAAAAAATTGAAATATTAATTATATATTATAAGACGAAATTTTCACAATTATATAAATCATAAATCAATTAATATTTATTTTATTAATTATAAAAAATCTATAAAATATCAAACAAAGTCATATATAAGTAAAACTTTAATTATAAGCGATATAACCTATATCATCATGTGGCTTCTAGTCGCAAAAGGAGGAGATTTATTTTTCAAGATTCTTGAAAAAAAATCTTCTCCGTTTTTGACTCTTGAACTAACAAAGGCCAGCGGAACAGGAGATGAAATTGAGGCTATCACATACCAAAGACGAATATTGACAGTGCGGAGGAGATGCATTATTCCGACTACAACCAGAAGTCAGAGCAGATAGGCTTCGGCTGGTCTAATATATGTTTTTGTGGGGGTTGCTATCAAGTCTCAGTTTTGACATTGGGCCGTTCTGCTGGCGGAGGGTGGTAATAGGATCTAGTAACATCATAGTTATCATATAATACTGATTGAAGACTGAATATTATATTACAGTATAAAATAACTCTAAATCAAGCATCTTCTATCGAAGGATGTAAATTTAGTAGTCATTAAGTTACATGAATGAAAAACGGAGACCAAGTTCATGTAACTTTATCATTAATGTAAAAGAAGGTGGACTTCTTATAAAACAGGTTCGAAGCTAGTCCAATTGATTGACCCTAAATATTACGAATAAATTTAATAAAATTTATACTTACTTAAGCAGAAGAATATGAATATTATGAAGCTCAGATATTGTAGCAATGAATGTTCGTTCGTCAGTGGCTATAATACACTTGCACCGCTCTTTAAGTAACTCCAATTTTCCTTTAAAGAATACCATGATTACAATTATATTTGAATCGTAAGATGCAACGATACCAGCTCCACATATACACATAAAAGTGTGCCACGCAATAGTTATCCATGATCCAGGGTAATTGTACTTATCAAACGGCATCCAAGAGCTAAACACATCTGGAAATGTTTCGCTTCCATTTCTCAGACTCTCACGGAATGAGGAAGACGCCAGGAGTACATGTGGCGCTGTGATTAAGCCTAGGAGAGTGGCGAGAACTAGCAACCAGTAGCAGTAAGTTATTCGTCGACAGTAGATTGTATATTTTTTAAGAATTTTGTCTCTAACTTCGTTGGTATTATCTCTCTCGAAATTGTCCGCATTAGAAACATATTCCATTAGGTCGATCCAGTCTTTTTGCCAAAATAGAAAAGTGTGCCCTTTTACAGCGGAAACGAAACTAAGCATCAATATCCTCAGGTTTGTAAATACCTCGGTCATGTCCGTTCTCTTTATGTATAATTCGACACATTGTGACAATATGAATAAAAGTACCAACACATACAAGAATTTGCAAAGAAAGTTAAGTACTTTCTGGTTTGGTAATATAAGTCCAAATCTCTTCAGGATCCAATAATTTGGCCCTAACAACGGATTCTCTGGATCTTCTAAAGTTTCCAAAATTGAATTCAACATTTTACTCAATTGTTTCTCTAATGATATTCATAGGAGAAATGACTTCAAGGTGTATTTGCACGGGTATTTATAGTCCCCTCGGACATAAGTGACATCAAATGGTAACGTACCTCCTCAGTCGTGCTAGCCCAATTTTGCTACCATCAGGAAGGCACTACCGATTATATATTGTCTTCTTTGTTATCGCTTTTGCGGTATTTGTATGAGTATAAAACATAGTTTAAATATACACACATAGACACCTATGTAGGTGATATGTAAAATATATTTTATATTCATGTGTGTGTATGACATGCACCTGCTTATATAACAAAGGGTTATTATTTTTCATTGTACTGTTGAGTAGCGAACCCATAAGAGATAATTTGCCTAAATCGTCCATAATATTCTACACAATTTAAAAAAAATATACTAAGCAAATTTGTTAGCTGAAATAATAACAGTTATGTATAAAAAAAACTATGTATATATAATCTTATGAACAAAAGTTAAAATAATTTACAGCAGATACTGTGATAAGGTAGTTGTGCTGTTAGTATTTTTCCATAAATTAAAGATTTTATAGTAGAGTGATAGTTTAGAAAGTAGTCAATTTGAAACTGTCTTTTTTACCATACACATATGACTATGAGTTAGACTGACATTATCAGTTTAGGCGATGTATTGAAATTACAATACAAAATACAAGCTGTACTTTCCCGTATATAAAATCTCAATAGGAACAGGCTTTATAAAACATGTAATTAAATCAAAATGTTTATTGATTTACTCAAATGCCAGCAACAACAAACGCCGTTGGAGTTTAGCTATTATGTACTTATTTAATAAAAAAAGTATCGATAAGAATGTCGTTGACATTTCTCCGTCACTAACATTATTATTCCACGATAGAAATGTAAAATAGTAAACCCATAATTTAGACGTCTCTATTATACCCGCTAAATGAGGGCGTGGCGGACACACGGCGTTTCATCCCCAATTTAAAAGTAATGAAGACGTCACGCCACCGCTCAGTGACATAATTATAGTGCGGATGCCGTGACATGCATGCATTTCTATTTAACCGATTTCGAGAAATTTTTTATTATTTTTTTAGCAATATACTTAACTTTTGGCAAGGGAGCAATCGGTGCCTTTTGATGCGTACAGACGCCCATGAACATTCTCATGATTGTTACGCAGATACGTTGTCCTCCTATCACCCCCCCCCCTCCCTGTGCCACCGGCTACTCACAAACCGCAGGAAACGCGAAAGCGAATCTGTCACTTAGCGCCGGTATCAAGTGAGCGAAGTGTACTGGCCCCGTCGTACCGACACAATTCCGTTGCATAGAAGGTAGTGCCATGCATGTTGCACGACACTGGTATAGCACGGCACCACCTTTTCCTGTATAGTAATTATACTGCAATTGGATCCTTCGAATTTGTTGCTTGTACTTGCCAGCTGCAGTGGCCTGATTGGGCCCCGCCGGCACGGTGGGGGATGTACGTGTCGCTCACACGGCACCACCGCAAAATTACTGCTGTGCTGTCGCGTTTCGTACGGTTTCTAAGTTTCCAGTGGTCATGAAAAGGCTCCTACAACTCATTGCTCCAATATACCTGCTATAAAAAAACATACGGGCGAAGCAGCACTTAAAGTATGTTATGCATGTGATGACAATATAGACCATAGAGCAGATAAGGATGCGTAGACACGACGTAGTACAAACAGTTGCAAGGCAGATAACTCTCCTCTCTCTCTCTCCTTTACCCAATCTCCCCATTTTTTTTACTGTTGTCTGCACCAATGGCACTGCCTCTTTCGTTAATATTTATTTTTTTGTAGAGTTTGGCTGCCTTGTTTGTTGTAGTTGTGTAGCTCCGGGTTGGACTAAAAAGCGTCACAGCGATTTTTCACATCTCTAATAACAGCACGCAGTCACGGAATTGGCAGCGCAGTACGGCTCCGCGTCTGGCAGAGCCCGCGGTCAGACCCGCTCCCGAATTCTCTCCGGTCGTGTCGGACCGCCCTCCTATCGGAATACAATATTTAAGGAGTATAGAATGAGCCTGTGTCTGGCCACTACAACACACCCTGCGCAGTTCGCTAGACTGTATAGACTTATAGATATTTAGCCGGAATTTTGTCAATAATCTTGCTATGAATGTAACTTCCTTAGCGTCTTTGGCAGGTCTTTAGCGGTCGGGTAGACTCCTACAAACGACAAGCGTAGTCTTGTAGATGACAAGCCACGAGTAAATTAGTGCGACATGAGTTTTAGAATTTATCACCAAGACATTACCAACGCCCCGCAAATATCCGCACATACGGATATTTTGCACATATCCCTCTCTCTATCCATCTTTAAAGTTCCGGGCTATTACAAAACAAAATATGCAATACGTGGGCCTTGTCATAACTTCACGCCAGTGTTATATGAGCGAGATTTATTTTATACAATAAGAAGGCAGAGAAGCAATCATAGCTATTTGACTACACCCATATACATCCGCATAATTGAAACCTACCGACGTGTTTTATAAATAATTGTGCAGACTGTTCACTGTTTTATATAGTAAATAATAACAACACACAACAACACCTTGACGCCAGCTCCCTATTGGGGTAGGTATCTACCTTCCCCCCCATGGTTCAGGCCTAATCGTGGCGGTGGGGCTCAGTAGTCTGGGGTGATCCCAGGCACCTTGGGCGAAGCCAATTGAACTGAGGAGGTGGCGGCTCTTAGTACCCCTCCTATAAGAAGAGGGGACTAAAGAGCAGGAGGAGGTGCCGCTCTTTGTACCCCTCTTATAAGAAGAGGACCTCACCCCATTCCGTATGTCAGTCTTGGTCTCCCTCGGTCCCTACGTCCTTCCACATTTGCATTGTATATCTGTTTTGTTAAACTTTCGCCTGCCATTCTTTCTATATGCCCGAAATAACGGAGTATACCATTTCTCAATTTATACCGACACTTTGTTTCATACCTATGCTCTCTCTCACTCCTTTGTGATTGTGAGAACACGGTCAGCGAGGGTTTACGTCCCATATTTTTCGCAACGATCTCATCTCGACCGCGTTTAGTGGCATTCCTACAACGACGATATATTTCACTCTTCGTATCAACAACAAGAAACATAGTCTACTCATGCTTTCTCCTTCCATTCAATCACAACTTTCTCTTCGTCATCTCACCACACATCTCCACTCAGTTACTGGCACAGTTTTGCACTACCACAGGTCTTTCGGCTACATCCACTATACTTTCTTTCAAAACTTGCGGACTTTCATCTACGTCCAGGTCAATTAGATTAGGTTTCGCCAATCCCTCCCGAACCTGTTTCTCATACTTATTTCTAACATTCAGATTTTGCAACTTTTCACTCTTTACCCTTTCAAGCTTTCCCAATGGAACGCTCTGTCTCTAATGTCGCGACCGCCTAAACAGACCCTTTGGTCCATATCAAGGTTAATACCTCTGAAAGCGCGCCTATCCATTAAGCATTTGCGAAGCCTACTACCAGACCGCTTGGCCATCACGCAATGCGGAAGATCAATAGTTTCACTACCTTTACGGTTACACTACTCTCTGTTACACATAAAATATCCAAACATGTCTCCTTCATTCACATTCCAACTGCCTATCTGGTACTCCGCATTTCACTGTTCGTCGGATCGGGTATGGCCTGTTGGGTGGCGGACCCCATCGACGCATTTACCATTTCTCGGACCGACGGGGGTGGATCGTTACGCGTCGCCTACAGGGAACGCCCTAACCCGCGCTGCGGCACAACAACGGGCCGGAATTGCAGTGCTGATGGACTAGCAGGGGCTGTGGCGTGCGCGATTCCGGCCAAACACTCACAAAATAAAATAGTAAACAATAATAAATTAATAATAATAATAATTCAATTTTGATAGGCCGAATAAAAAGAGATTTTTGACATGAATGCAATCCTACATTTTTTCTAGTTTCGATGAGACGCTCCACAATAATCCAAATATATTGTAACTGTACCTATAGAAGCTCTGGTAGGGATATTTATCTGACATCTAAGCAGAATATGAAACTTTTTAATTTGTACGGTATAGTGTTGTATCGTTAAATATAGAAGCATCAAAATGTTAGATTCCTCTGCTAACTTATATCTCTTGAAGATTTTTTACCTATGTCAAAATATAGAAAGCAATAATACACAACTAACATAATACTTATGGTATAATAATACTAATGGCATGGTACGCGCTCACTTCCCTGAGCCAGAAGAAGCGCCAGCAAGCTCAGCAGAGCATATCCCTGCGGGTCATCACGGGCGCCGGCCGCTACGTCCGGAACGACGTGAACGCGCGAGACCTGCGGGTCGAGTCTGTCGGTGAGTTGTGGTCCGATTGTCTCGAAGTATGTTTAGAGCCGCAGACAATGGTCAGCACGTCCAACTTAGGGATTTGGCCCCGCTATACGCGTGACCAGCCGACGGTCAGCCGTACCCGTGTGAGCTCATATCCCGTGATCCACCAAGCGAAGAGGGGTCCTCGGCCCCGGCGATCGGGACGAGGATCACTTACTCACACGCATAACCCACATCACACTCACCACACCACATTTCATCACTCACCACACCTGCAGGCCAGTAGGCCGCGGTTGCATCCACATAAAGGCCGTACGGCCTCCGCAACAAACCACTAACATCAGTGGGTTGCCCCATCACCGAGGGGATAGTTGCCCGTCGCGAACAGACCCGGGTCATGAGATTCGCTTCGGTACTCGTAATCCTCGCAGGCCTCCCCAGGCCAGTGAAGACGACCCACGGACGGGGAATGTAGTATAATACAAATTAAAGTAGAACGTTATGTGTTTGAATTTTTCACTGCTTATTATTATATCTTTAAATTAATAGCATTACTGAACAGAAAGTTGTGATATTTTGATATGACATGGCAGTCTCAGAAGAATATTTAATTATACAAAGTCAAATTTACCACACTAGATGGTGCTGAGACATTATTTGATTATAATCTTATTTTTGACCGTATTATGTTCAATAAAGAACATATAATATACAGGAAAGATGTTATTTGTCTAAACATGGATAAAAACAAAGACATAGTATACCAATTATAAAATTACGTCGTATTTTTAAAATCAGAGCTGTACAAAACAAATTCGCCGGTAATGTGCGTAGGAGTCTCGTTTGTTTTTTAAATTTTATCGTTTAATTTGTGCTTTTTCAATGTAAGTCCGTCCTTGTGCTTACAATGATTGTAATGAAACAAATGAGGAACTGAGAAAAGACTCCGTAAACTGTTGTTTTCTATGATTTTTACATTTTTAATGTAAACAGTGTACAAAAAATGTTTAAAAAAATAAAGTGTTTTATTTATTTTGGATATAAATTTGAACTTCAACTTAATGTATACTAAACACAAAATTGAAGGCAAAATGTTAATAAAAGAATATCAAAATATATCAAAATAGTACCAAATCTCAAGTACAGGGGGCGACACTTGTCTTTTCTACTTCAGTCTGCGAGATTTATCTCTATTCCTATATAATACATAGTACTCTGTGCTATCGATAGGTCTGTAATTAATGTTATAATGTATGATGGCGTACCTTATACATTTTAACATTAATAACATTAAGAATTAATTAATGACATTAAGAACGCCATCTAGATATAAGATTGACAACCTTTAGTAAAAACTTGCAATAGGTTTTTATTTATATGCACGCAATATAGTCGATTATACCAAATTATTTTATTTTTAACAAAATCTATTATATTTCTCTATTAACGGTTCAATGATACAAAACCACGTCTAAAATGAACAGTATTTATAAAGTAGGTCACTACAGAAAAAAAAACTTGGTTTTTTTACTCATAGAATGTAGAGAAAGGAAAAAAGATGGCGAAGTAACGACGTATACATTTCAAAACAACAACGAAAAATAAACTACTAAAGACGAGGCGGTATGGTCATTGGATCTTAGTCTGTCTACATTGATGAACTTTACAACACAACAATTTTTGTTGAAACAACAAGAAACAAACAACAAGAACATTCATAAATAAAATGTCACTGTCAACTTGTTAAGTGTCAGCAACAGGATCTGTTTTTATTTTGTTTTGTGATTGATATTTTATTTTTCATGTGTTTGTCGTCAAACCGTGTCCCATGTTCTTGTTTAGTGTTTATTAAAAGCAGTTCTATTATATTCGTACTACACAAGAAGATCTACATATAAAATAACTGTAATTATTATTACGGCGCACGCACTGAAATGGTTAACTGTGCAATAGGTTCGTGTAAAAATACTTCGGCGAAGATATCTAAGAATAAGGATGGGATAACATTTCACAGGTAAAACCTTCTTAGTACATTAGTGCTATTTGTACACTATACTTTAATATCTTACAATGCAACAGCGTAATCGCTTAACAAAGCAATTTTATTAAGCGATTACGCTAAGCGAGATTAATAAATTATATGGTATATTAAGGGAGACTAAAGAGAACCGGGTGGTTTGAAATTAAATAATGATTATGAGACACTTATAGGTTTCCACGAGATAAAGATAGAAGACGTAAATGGGAGATAGCTGTAAACCGAGAAGAGAAATGGTCTTCCACATCATCGAGTGCAGTCTGTTCTGAGCACTTTGACACTAAAGACTTCTACTTGACTGAGAATGGCTTGAGGCGCCTATCTGTGAATGCAGTTCCCAGTATAAACATATCTGTAAGTTGACAGCTCTTTATTATAAGCAAAGCAACATGTTAACATACTTTGAATTGACTGAGAATGGCTTGAGATGCCTATCTGTGAATGCAGTTCCCAGTATAAATATATCTGTAAGTTGACAGCTCTTTGTTATAAGCAAAGCAACATGTTAACATACTTTGAATTGACTGAGAACGGCTTGAGGCGCCTATCTGTGAATCCAGTTCCCTGTATAAATGTATCTGTAAGTTGATAGTTCTTTATTATAAGCAAAGCAACATGTTAACATACATTGTTAACTACACTATTTTTTGATACTTTGGTAATGAAAACTATTAACCCTACACTACAAATGTTATGGAGGTTATATGAAACTTACATTATTATAATATAATTCTTGATAGATCATAGTTATTTATAATAATCATTATTGTTTTAAATTTTTAGTATCTAAATAACTTTGCGGTTGTTTGAACTTACTGTTCTCTCTGGTTGGTACTACACACATACATTTACTTACACCACATACATTTTGGGCCAGCACGACCATAGGGGCACTACCTCCCTCTCAGCTGTCACCTCTATAGAGAGACACACATGTCAAGCAATGCATCTGCATGACAACATTGATGTGGATGTCAAAAGCCTTTGATGGCACATTTCTTTCCCTATTGTAAACATACAAATATACATTACATAAAACTGAATTTGTTAGCACAGAATTAATAGCTCTGAGGACCTTTAGAGTGTTTTATTTAAAAATGGAATTGTTATTTTATGATCAATTTCAGCCTTGCCAAGAACCAGGGCCAACTATATCAAAAGAACTTCCCGTCGATATAATGCCAACAGACTCCGTGGAGGTTGTACAGCTGAAGCATAAAGTTAAGAGGCTGGAGGTGATAGCAGGCAATCGGAAGAGAAGACTGAATCTCATGTGGCAGGAACAGAGAAGACTACGAAAGAAATTAGAAAGAATGAAAAATATGATTCATCATTTGGTAAAAAATAAACAGGACAAAGATAATGGAAATGGTTGATACAAAAGGATGAAGGCATGAAAACTTTTGATGCATTTATTCTTGTGTTATTTAGAGCTGAAGAAATCTTGATGATTATGATAATATCCCACATTTAATTTTAAAATTATCTCAAGTATGTGTATGTTGTATGTTGTGGGATAATATTATGATTTTGTGAAAATATTGAAATATTTATTTAGAATTTTTAATAAAAGGAAACTGCAGTATTTTACCTTATTTTGACTTTATGTCCGGTCTTAGGGTGCCACATATAAAGATTATTTGAGGTCAAACAGCTAAAAACACCTTTTTCTTTATGCAAAAACTTGAATGTAAATTTCACAAACCTGAGAGATTTACAAGGCTTGTGAATCTAAGTCTCATCCATTGTGCTTTTGACTTATTAGCCTAGTACTAGTCACCTATACCAGCTTTGGATATCCTGACGAACGCCTACTTAATACACTTAGTCTGGCCATAAATACTGTTACAATTAGAAATAAAAAAAAATTAGAATTTGGAGTCTGTCATTTTCATAGGACTGTCCATTATGTTTTCTCATTTTGGCCCTAACACATTGTACAATATTTTGCAATGTTAAAATGGAGTGGGGTGATGAAGGATGATGATTAGTCAAATGTTTGTGTACCGGGTTATATGACGTCCTCTGCTTTTGACAGAAAAAAAACTGGTTGTCCATTAAGTGTTTGTACGAAAACAACTATTTGTAAAAGCAGCAAGCCTTCTCTGGTTGGAGAGTTGCCAATCTGGTCAAGTTTAATCCCAAAAAAACCAGGTTTGCTTATTTTCCACAAAAAGGGGCCCTTTTTTACTGTCACCTACTTTCAGATATGTATCTATCCATTTCAGACCACCTCGACATTTTGGGCCAAGGCGCAAACGGCTGCGAGAAAGCTGAGCATTCTGCCGAAGGTGAGACAGTACTACACACCAGAACAGCTACTCGATCTTTACACAGCTCAAGTCCGGTCATGCATGGAGTACTGCTCGCAGTTGTGGGATGGCACGGATGAGTACCAACTAGAAGCCGTAGACACAATAGAAAGACGAGCTTTTAGACTAATTAATGACGAATCATTAGTATTGTCTAGGTTCCAGAGCCTTGAGCATCGTAGGGAAGTTGCCAGCCTATCGGTATTTTATAGAACACATTTCGGGGAGTGCGCTTCTGAGCTTGACAACCTTATTCCACTTTCACCATTCTTCAATCGTACAACCAGACGCTCTGAGGCTCGACATCGATACACTGTTGAAATTCCAGCTACTCGTACAAAGAGATTCCAGTTGACTTTTTTTAATACGAACCGTGAAGCTGTGGAATTCGCGTCCTGAGTCTGTGTTCCTGCGTCCTCAGTCTAGGACTATTCAATTCACGATATATATATATATAAGGGAAACAATTCGAAGAAATCCTGTTCGAAGGCAAAAGATTTTACCTCGAGAAATGAATGTTACACCTTTCTCGGTGCAAATATACCTTACATAAAACTGAATTTGTTAACACAGCTCCGAGGAACTTTACGACTTTCATTTAAAGACGTTTTCTATCAGGATAAATTTCAGCCTTGCCAAGAACCAGGGCCCACTATATCAGAGGAACTTCCGGTTGATATAATGCCAACAGACTCCGTTGAAGTTGTGCAGCTGAAGCATATAGTTAAGAGGCTGGAGTTGATAGCAGTCAAGAGAGAGAGAGAGAGAACCATGTCGCGTATTTTAAGAGATTACTTAGGACTTGCAGCCTATGAGTGACACACGGGTCATTTCTTAACTGGTCATTTAAAAATGAATAGAGTGGTCAAACCGAAACAACTACTGAAGCGATACGCAAAGTTAGGTCACAGAAAAATGGCAATGAAAAATATAGCGACACTTGACAAAGAAAATGACCGTATTTATCTTCAAAGCTCTTAGGAACCTATTTCTTTAAATCGGGTTTGGCCCGCCACTCTCTCCCCCCGCTGCAAGTCCTGATGAACCTTTGATATAATCGCAGGGAGCCCGAGGGAATAGCTAAAACTATCTTGGAACCCGCAACCAATTTAATCAGAAGAAACTAGGAGGAGTAGGAATTGATTCCAGTTTCCCTCCCCAATTAAAGCGGGAGACAGTACAAGATTGCACTGACTTGTACAAGCCAAGAAAAGAAAGGGCAGCCAGGTGAGGCCCAACTGCTATGCACCACGGAGATGAGAAGTCCTAGTACAAAGTGATTGACTAATAGATATTTAATTGTTATCATTTAGGATGTTGTTATGACTTAGTTGAAATTGTATTTTTTAAGTAACAGTTGTGGCAAAAACGTTTGAGAGCACGGAAGTTCCCCACGCTATCGATACTGTCTAATTCTAATTCCAAAGACTACACTCCCAAATGATGTGATGTGCTGTTTGTTCGTATTCGTGTGTGGAGCAATCACAGAGAGGTGAAGCCACTAGTTTAAGGCCAAAAAGTTTTTCTTTTAAAGTTGCCGCGGCGCGCCGTGTTGAGGAATTGTGCAACGCGGTGATCGATTTCTAGGCCGTGTTTCGATTAGCGGTCGCGCACACACACGAAAAAATTATGTAAATGTCGTCATTTAGTTGAACTATTCCTGACATTCGTTAACTAGATTTTGAGTAGTGATTTCTATTGGGCTAAACAGCCTACTTGTCTTATGTCTGTCTTTTGTTGTTATGAAATCAGGGTTGGAGAGATTCTTTGAGTGATAATACATGGCTGCGTGGCGTTGAATTTCTAAGTCTACTAGCAGTACTCCGGCAGGAACGGGTAGGGCCTCAGTGCTAACGGTGCCGTAGGCTTTATATAAAAATATTAAAGAAAGTCTTTGATTTTGGAGAGCAATTTACGTCGCGGCGCGCCTATGGTTGCCCAATCTGCCCACACAGGTGACCCATAGCAAATACTTCTAATGTACGTCGCGGTATATATCATATGACCCCATGTCGAGGATGAGGTATTAATAAAATCATAAAAATTTCGTTTAGCCTTTTCTCTTGTTTGTACAATGTGTTCTAAAAAGGTAAATTTATTTTCTAACATTAGTCCTAATATGTGACGGTTTCTCTACGTTTAACTGATATGTTGTTAAATTTATTGCGTGGGATGGATTGTAGGCAACTTTTTAATAATATTTGGAAAGTTTTCCGCGATGCGAACTCTAATCGTTTTCTTTTCCCCCAGGTCGATATTAAACTGAGATAATTGATTGACTTAACTTCAATTTCAGATCGGGAGTTACCTTGTACTCTTAAAATTGTATCGTCCGCGTATCCTGTTAAAGTATACAGTCCCGGCAGTGGCAAGGGAAACAAGGCGTCGGATCCTATATTCCATAAGTATGGAGATAGTACTGATCCCGGTGGGTAGCTTCGGGTCAAACTTTTCATGTATGAAAAGTGACCGAGCTAAGCTGCAGCTTGCAGCTGCAGTTGTGCCGTTCATGAAGTAGAAGTATATCAATGAGTAAATATTCGAGTAGCATCCCCTGTTTTTAATTTTAAGGAGTAGCATTGGCCACCAGGCGTTATCGAATGCACCCGACATGTCAAGAGATACTCCCACCACATACTTAGCGTCTGATAGGTCGACTGTTCTCCTCACTAAGATAGCGGCATCTACTGTAGATCGTCCAACGATAAAGCCAAATAGTTGATTATGAAATGTAATTCCATCAGGGATTAGATGATTTACAGCGAACCTTTCAAGTATTTTACTCAGGTTTGGTAGCAGCGTATGGAGCGATATGATCTTGGGTCGTTTGATGGTTTATTAGGCTTAAGTATCAATTGTATATTGCCTTTACGCCATGTTTTCGAGAATGTACCTACATGAATGCATCGATTAAAACAGTTAATAGGCAGGGACCTACAACCCTACACACTTGTTTATCATGAGGTTAGAGATCTTATCGTCGCCGGAAGATCTATTAGTTGGCAATTGGTTGACATATAGTAAGTAGTTCATGTGCAGTAGGTATGTCGGAGGCCTAACTTCCCGATGGTACTCAGTATCATTATATTGTGAATCATCAGGAATCAATGTATCTAGGAAGGCTTTTGTCGTATCTTCTAAATTACAGATGAAGGTGTTATTAATTTGTGTATTAGATATAAAATGAGTGTTTTTATCTCTATTGGGTTTAAGCTCATGGTAAAGAGAGGACTACGGACCTGACTTATCGAGTCTATTAGCAGCGTTTCTTGAAGAATTATTTTTGGCTAAGAGCACAGCGGCGCGATACCGATTGTCAGTTACATAATAGTTTGCGAATTTTTTTAAGTTTACGTCTTGTCCTCCTGAATTCTCGACGCACAACGCATAAATTATCATTCCACCACTTACATTTTCTTGATTTTAATATTGGCTTTCTACCTAAGGCTACGTCTGCACAATATATAAAGGTATTAGCCAATATTTCAGCACTTTCGTCTACGGTTAGGTCAGAGCGAGTGAAGTCTTTAGCGTGTGAGGCTATCAGCGGTTGAAATAGAGTCCAGTCACCGTTCTTGTTGTTATATCTATAGTCATTTGGTGCTATACTCTAGAGCTCGTGGGAGAACTCGTATACAATCAAGCGTTGGTTGGTCACTGCAATAGGCATTTATCAGAACACCCCAATTACTTAAGCAAACGTACGCGTAAGAATTTAACGGCCGGTGTATCCCAGGGTACCGTGCTATCTCCCCTTCTCCTCTCTATTTTTATAAATACTATTTCACAACATATAACTTCTCCCATATGTATGCAGATGATTTGCAAATTTGTAGGCAGACTACCTTGTTTTCCCTCTCAAACGCTATCAGCCAAACTAACAATGACCGTGACTGCATACTCAGGTGAAATCATAATTTTGGCTTATACTTAAATCCCCAGAAGCCGGAAACTATTATAGTAGAAAAGTCGCAAACAATCGCAACATTCAAGAAACGACTTAAAGAACTTTACCTTACCTTCCCTGCCCAGTAATACACTCTTCCTCACGCTGTTGTATTGTTATCTTGTGGTTCTCACTATTATTTATTATTATTATTATTATTATTTATATAGTTAGATATGTATATATTTCTTATTGTTATGTATATACTTATATTTGCAAGTATAAATTGATATTCATGCCTATGCGTGTGTGAGTGTGTACGTGTATACACATAATAATGTAACTGCCTTATTCCTTCTTACCGACTGGTTGTCTGGAAGAGACCGCTACTAGCGTTAAGACCGCAATTTTTGTACATTATTTTCTAGTATTAAGGTTTAATTTTATTTTAGTTTTTCGTTTTTGGTACAAAATAAAGCATTATTATTATTATTATTATTATTACGCGTTTGCAAGCGTGACGTCAATAGAAGATTCGCCCGTGGAGCTACTGTCAGTAGGTGGTGCATCTGGGGTATTGTAAATAGTGGGGTAGTGCGAACAGCAGAGATTCTTTTCGCCGCAGTATTTAGCCGTGTGGCCATATTGTGGACAATTAGCACACCGTACGAGTTCGACGACCACAAGCCGACAGGAGCCCAATCATTGAAAGTCACTAAATTATAACGAAATTAGAGGAAAATACCACGAAAAATTAAATAATCTGCTAAGTCCTAAGGAAGCTTCCCAATTAGTCGACAGTGTGCAACGTGGGCATTATCCGACTTCAGTGATGATTTGTGAAAAAGGTATCAAAACACCGGCAGCACAAGTGCATCAACCATTCTTGAGAAGGTATCTAAACCCTTTAATAACGCCGTGTTCAATAAACAAGTATTGTCCTTCCAGCATGCCTCGGGTCCAAATCATAAAGCTGATCCACCCAATCTTGGTTAAAACGATCGCTCCGGACATCATCAGGACTGGACGAAGTCTCGATCTTAGTCCGCTGGATTATATTTATGATCAGTTTTAGAGAGTACAGGTTGCTCTAAATGCTATAATAATTTGGAGTCCCTAAAACAATCCATACACTGACAGTGAAGAATTTCCCCACAATAGAGCGCGAGCTTCTATTGCTAACTGACCTCAAAGTTTAAAGGACTGTATTGCAGCCAATGGAGAATACTTCGAATAATCTTTTATATTTGTATGTTAAACTACGAGGGTGGATCTAAAAGTTCTAAGCCCGACCAAGAAAATGAAAGAAAAGTGGATCCAATTTTTTTTTTCGACATAGTCTCCATCTAGTTCAACACACTTCTTCCACCTGACCTGCAACTTGTTTATCCCCTCGAAAAAAAAGATTCCGGAAGGTCGGCGAAAT
>JAFELO010000671.1:228947-314564 GCA_017140195.1 Eumaeus atala | reverse complement strand
GTAGTTATAATTAGTGACACTGATCTTTCGTGTAAATCTCATGGCATAACATTTACCGACACTGAGTTTAAATTCTCCAAAAAACAATCCTCATTTTTTTTTTGTTATCTCAGCTATCTTACCAATGGTCAAACGTCGGTCACCCAGTACGAGATCACAAATTTTATGGATGTTTTCTTTCGTGGTAGAGGATGTAGGCCTTCCACTCCTAGGATCATCTTAAATGCTCGCACGACCGCTTAACTCAGCTACCCACTTCTTGACACTGGAATACGATGGATCAGACTCCCCAAAAATGCTCACCATATCTTGATGGATATCTTGATCCACCCAATCTTGGTTGAAACGAACGTTCCGGACTTGATTAGAGCTGAAGACCACCCTTCATCTAGCCCCTACCATAATCTGCTGGATTTTGATTTATGGTCAGTACGCCATGATAATTCAGAGCAGTGAAGAAATTCCCTATGGAACGAGTGCGTGCCTCTATTGATAACAGTTCTCAACTTTTAAAGAAGTATTGCATCCAATGGAGACCACTTGGAATAAGTTTTATTTTCAATTTTAATTGCTTTATATGTTTATTAATAACGCACTGTAAAGGTAAATATTACTTTACGTACTTATGGCAAGACGACGTATTCTATACTAATAATATAACGCTTGTTTGTTGGTTTGAACGCGTTAATTTCAGCAACTACTGGTCCGAATGGAAAAAATATATTTATGTTGAATAGTCAATTTATTGAGGGAGACTGTATATCACGACGCTACGACTAGTAAGACCGGAGCTGAAACCGCGGGATGATGCTCGCTACAGATAGGACGTTATCACTCCAAGTTTTCCTTATTACTCCAACGTATTACGCATATTTCTAACACACGCCCGTTTAATAACTCTCCTATCAAGCAATATAATACAAAGTAGGCAGCAATAGTTCCACTACAAGTGGTCGTGGGTACACCGCATACGCTTACAGAACACCGAAGTGAAGTGATAACTATGGTGCCGCGGTGCGTGCGGTTAGTAAGAGTCCAGATAGAGACTTTGACTACACGTTTGGCCTATGCCACTTTTGAATTTTTATGAAGAGATCAGGTATTGTGGGTGAACCCATAAACCTGAAAGTTTCCTTTATTCATTCCTCCATTATAAATTATAGGTATTTCCGGACCGATATGATCATTGAATTTGAATGTGGTCTTGCAAAGGGCGGCAAATAGCAAATAAAGCCGGATGTCTATGGGCGTCGGTAGTCACCACGAAGCTCTGACTACTCGTTTAACTTACCGAGTCCCATACCTACTGCATGGAGGTTGTTGTCTAATCTGGTTGGTAGTTGAAAGACATGACGTGGTGGATCCGTCGCACTTGCAACTTACCGAGTCTCATGCCTACTGCATGGTAGTTAGAAGAGGCGCACTATAGCGGGATCAGGTCAGCACGAACTGGGATTGGGGAGGTACCTATCCTTAAATGATATCACCTATATGTTACTTTAAGTTTATGGGAGCAGGACAGAAGGGGAGCAACACTCCTACGTGACAATTGTACTGCCCCTTGCATCCGTAGCAAATGCGAAAAACGAAACCATTATAATTCCATCATGTCCATCTATCCGTCAGTCTTTCCGACGAACAAATATCTTAAAAAGTATTAGCAAAATCAAAAACCATTATCCACACTGTCGTCGATACCTATTTGAATAAAATAAATTTTATTTTATTTTAAAACATTTATTTCAAAACAAAAGACAATTCTTTGATTCCTGGTATCTTATAAAATTAGCTTAGAACCAACATTGGCAACATATATAAATTAAGATGTAAAAAATGTTCAGTGTTTTGTGTAATACACTTACACAAAACACTACTACTACTAAGTATCAATAAATTCTGTCAGCCCTCTATTACGATCCATACATACAGATCTATGGGTTCGAAGCATGAAACCACACGAGTAATAAACCCGAATTTATTTACTCCGTGCCGTTTTTTTTCGGGCCTGAATTTATGGTGTGGAAGCGAAGAGAAGCTAGTACAGCTTCATAGGATTGCTATGAGTAGGTAGGAGGTATGAGTGAGGTAGGAACGATAAGGGGGACCCCCCATTCTCCCGCAGATGGGAGAGATGCATCCCGATATAAGAATGTTTATAATAGCTAATTGAAATATTATTGTTATGGTCAGAGAGGCCGCGGGGTCTGCAGTGCCGTGTCTGAACTCTGTACTGTGGCTAGTGACTACAAGTTCTAGATTATATTTACTGTCTAATTATCTTTTTCTTCAAGTATTTAGGTGCTTATACAAACTTCGCTATTCGATAGAGTCATAATTTAATCCGTATGATTTGAAATAGTAAAAGTACAAGAATTTAAAAGTAATATTAAAGAATTTCGCAATTGTGGTTACTGTGTTCGCAGTAATGTGTAGTAGCTGTAAGCTCCTTTCAGGATCTGAAAAATGTGAAACGTTATTTTCTATACATCGTACGCAAATCAGTACATTTACTTAACAGTGAGTAACTGACCACCGAGGATTTCCACACATCAAGATAATATACATAGAAAAGGGAAGTCAGTCTAAAACGAGGCCGCCGGAAGAGACAGCGAGTCTAAACGTAGTACACTATGGTTCTCTTTTTTTTTCAATTACTTCTCTCTGTGGCGTGCACATACAAGACTACATAGACAAAGATATAAGTGCTTTCACATCCTCCAGCTTTATTCTCCAAGATGGTCACTCGCCGACATATAACTGCCTATGGTATCCCCTCTCTATCTATGTCTCTCTTCTCTATGTCTATGCCTTCAGTTCGCCAGGTTCCACTTTTTTAAGAACAACCACGACCGTCTAAGATCGCCGAATTGCGATGCGCCCCACGGTCCGACATAATGTGCGCCCTTTAGGTTAAGCGACACAATTTTTTTCTTAAGTACCATGGCAAATATAAGAATGTAATAATGTCCTCCTATTTCTTTAGAGACTAGTCAACTGCGCAGGACCTAATTGTTATAAACGCAGACGCGGATGCAATCTTGCAATACGCAGTCTTCTTCTCGGTCATTGCTGAGGGATTGCGGCCATTGAGGCGTACCTCATAACGCAGGTCGGGCTGCGAGGGGACTACTATCCCCTCGGTAATGGAGTCCGCATTGTTGCGGGTTTGCCTTGACGGCCTATTGGGCTCAGGGTGGAGAGATTAGGCCTAGTTAAGGCTTATGTGTTAGGTTCGTAGATAAGTGGTGGAGTGGGTGCGTTATACAATCTTTACTACTACTGGTCATCTTCGCAGAAGATCTGCGAGGGCTACGGGCACCGAGGCGAACCTCATAACCCAGGTTGGGTCGCTAGGAGATAACTATTCCTTCGGTAGCGGGGCCGCATTTCTGCGGGTTTGCCGTCGTGGCTTATGGGCTCAGGGGTCGCGCGTGCAGCGGGGCCAGGACGCGTGGATGAGCATGCGGTCAATTGTCTGCCCTATTAAACATAGCGCTCGACAATCGAACCACAAACTCATCCAGCGACTCTATCCGCAAGTAACGCGCGATCACATCGTTGCGGACGTAGCGACCGGCTCCAGTGATGATCCGAAGGGAGATGTTCTGCTGGGCTTGCAGGCGTTTCCAATGGGCTTGGGAGGTTAGAGCGTATCATGCGGGGGTGGCGTAAGTGACGCGTGACTGGATATATGTCTTCGGAATCCCCAGTTTAGCCCATGTAGGGAGTCCAGACGCAAGTTCCGGCCACAGCAAAGCGCGGGCTGTTCTCGCCTGGTTGACCGCTCGGTCCGCCTGCGAGCCCATCCGCATCGCGCGGGCGATACTGCATCCGAGATACAATATTGGGGATTCCCAAGACACATCCTGGCCTCTGAACTTTAACCGCCCCGGCATGGAGTGCCTCTTGCTGACATATAGCGCCGTCGTCTTATCCATATTGACGGATATGCGCCACTTGTCGAGCCACTCCGGCAACCGGTCCAGCATGCGCCTAGTTGTGAGCTCCGGCTTTCGGGACGAATTTCCTCATATGTTGTTTCCTCTGCAGGTCCGACAGTAGGCTCGGGGGGGAGCTCACCCCGCCGGAGCGCTGTCACCGGTACAACGGTGGACTCCGCCGCCCGCGCCTCTCGGATTTTTTCCGTGAAGCGGCGTGCGGCGGCCTCCACCTCGTCCGGGGTAGACAGCTGCCCGATAATGGTGAAGTCGACTAGGCTATCCTGATAGACGGCCCAATCGATTCTCTCTCTGGTCCGCACTCCTTCCTTAAGAATTGTTACGGGATCAAGTGTGACGAGGATGGGTAGGTGTCGTGTGTCGTGGTCGTACAGGACCTCGATGTTGACCTTGGCCTTGAGGTTCTGGTGTAGGGCGATGTCCAGGCTGCGCAGGGGATCCGTAGGCACGTGGGTAGGACACGGAGGCCCTTGCATCGTGTAGCCGCGCTCTTCCGAATCCTCCTGCAGCCTGAAGCCAGCGTTGTTCCGGGCGGCCGATCCCCAAGCTGCATGCTTTGAGTTCGTTGGCCGAGGCGGTAAGGGACGGGCCTGGGCCGTACTTGACCTGTCCCCCCCCCCTCCGCAACGGAGCCGCGGGCGCAGGGGCGGCGTGGTGTCCGCCGTGTGGGACCAGTTGGAACTGGTCTTCCTGCATGGCGGCCCTGGGTGGTATATGCAACCTTTATGCCGTCATTGCCCTTCTCTTATGAGATAGCAGTCCCGGAGAGAAATTAGATGCAGGACAGACGGTTTAACGCCAACATCGTCAGTTCAGTGTTAGGCAATTTAGGCCAAGTACATGTCGGACCACATGCAGTGTAGGGTTCCGATTATTTTATAACAGTCAATTACGAATCGAATTGACTGACCCAGAGTATGAATCTTTAGCTGATCAGAAAATTATTGAAAGTCTATATATGACTAGTTACCGTGATAAACGTAGGCACCGTGACGTTGGTGAAAGGGCCCGCTGTGAAGATCTGGATCAGCCTCAGCTCTTCCACGAGGAGGAGAATGTCCCTCCTCTGCCGGAGCCCCACGTTGTACCATTCACTATCGTACGGACCCGATGCCAGCTCCTGGAACTAGAATATAATCTATACATATGATAAAACAGTAAAAAAAAGTGTGTCTGTACATTTAATTAACATTATTTATAATAATAGGGCGATAAGAAAGCAGAAGTAGAGAAAAAAAATGTCTGTTTGTGTGTTTGTTTGTTTGTTTGCACTCTCTTTTGCACATCTCCGGAACTACTGGACGGGTTTGAATAAACATTTTTTGTTGCATAGCTGAGAAGCTTGGGCAACAAAGGGCATTTATATGGTGAAGGCGCGTGACCTACGTCGCCGACGCCAACTAGTGGATCCTAAATTTACATTTAACCCCTGTCGCTGCACTTCGCGTATTGGAAATAATTCTCCAATTAATTAAAATTAATAATTCAAGGCGGTAGCTGATAAGTATCGTGTTTTTCGTATTTTGCCCTGCCCAAGATGGTGGCCTGCTTGCTTCGTCGAGTGTAGCCTACATTTCTGTTAGACTGCTCAGTTAGAAAGGTAGGCCCTACTCGGCTAGCGGATTGAGTGGCTGCGAACCCGATCTGTGGAGGTGGAATCGGTACTTTAGGGGGCTAACTAGCCGTCGAGGTGCCCTGGTGATTGTTGTACCGGGGCATCTCATCAAGGGCGTCACTGATGGCACTCGCGGTGGTTTCTGTGGGTATTCGGCACTATCATGTGCCGCCAGTCCCACACACCACTGGACCCCATCCTGGGCCAGTGAAGGCGTTTCGTAAATGTAATTGCGTAAAAAAAGGTATCCCGATCCTGGACAGCCCTGTGCCTCCGTGAAGTGACGACTTAGGAAAGGCGGTGGGTGGCGGATGGATGGGGCACGTTACGTCGGTATTATAGCGATAAAGACACATTATATTTGTTCTCGAGTTGTCACATTTACGTTTTTGATAATGTGGTAACAACACCAACACATGTATGTATATACTTTGATAATTGACGACCGGCTGGCTCAGCTGGTAACGTGGCGGTTACGTCCACGTGTTACGCCAGAGGACGCGGGTTCGAATCCCGCCTAGCTCATGGATATATGTATTATATGCATTTCTATAATAAAAATATTAAATATACAAAATTTCTTAAATTTGTAAAAAAAAATATTAAATATATTTCCGTTATCTAGTACCTGTACCACAAGTCCTCACGGTACTTAGCACAGGGCTAGGCTAACGTGGTGTGATAAGTCCACAGATATTAATATTATTATTATTACTTACTTTAATAAGAACCTCGTTACTGTGCCAGCAGATCAAGAATAGCTGAGCGACTCCGAATGTTAAATATTCAGCTATGATGAGCATGTGGGTGGCGCTGCTCGTCATCTGAAACAGACGAGTCCCCACACGTCAGGTAACAGACGTACAGCTTGTAATGTACTTCTAATTAAACATATAATCTTTTTAAACTACTGCGTAAACCTATAGTTTTTTTTTGTGGAAATTGTCGTTTGTCGCAAGGAACAATGCTGCTCCGCTCTTAAGCTTGCCCTGTATAAATCTCAAGCCATACATCATCGAGCAAGCTATCGGATTTGGTACAGATTACTTAATAGCTACAACGTAATTCAGTTTACAACGTAGATAAGTTCTTAAGTTTCCGTGAATGTTAATTATTACAATAAATCTACTTTTATGGATTTCATCGAGGTTTTTTTAACTATTTAACCAGCAGTACCGTCCACCCGTGACCATAGTTGCTGTAAAGCTTCTGAAACGTCGAGCTAGTTAAATAATTAAATAAACCGCGATAAAATCCTTAAAAGTAGTTTCATTGTAAAAAATATAACTTACTTTATACAACTTTATTGAGTTTTGTGATTGTCACTCTACGATGCCCAAGACAGCATCATGAACTACAAACTGCCTGTAGACTAGACCTACAAAGTACTATGTATACTTTATGTTATAAACTACTAATCTATTTACCTCTATTGGCTATAATATGTTAAGGAGCAAACGACGAAGCGTTTGATTAATAATTACGCCTGTAGACATTCGCATAAATGTTATGCGAGTTGCCGTCCTTTCCTCATACCCTTAGATACGGTCATCGGAAACTCACAAAGTGCACGTAACGCAACGTGGATAGCAGTGGATAAATGGATTGTAATCCGCACCCATCGCAAACGACATAGGGGATATGTGTATCATACGGTACACTTTTATACATTCGTTCCTAGTAGCAAGACTACTTACAGCCATTTGTATGGCGCTTATACAAATCATCAACGAACACATCACAACGTAGGTGAACATCACCGGCGAGAGGAGGGAATTGAACAATTTTGAATATCTGAAAACAACAATAAATTAGTATTTTTCCTCTTGTCTGGTCACACTTAACGTTATCGATAATACCTCTCATTAATTTGTCTATCCCGAGTGATGTGAAATACGTATCGATAAAACGACTTCTCTACCAAATTTGTTTATTCGAAAACAAACACAAGGAATCTAGTAATGTACATAGTTGTATTTTAATATTGAAATAGTTTATAACCTAAAAAGCGCATTTGCATTGAGTGAGAATACTTATTTATGGAAAAGAATTTTTTATAGTTTATTAATTATGTTATGTGTTATATATAATGTTGCTCACTGTAAGTAGTGCTATTACTTATTTATTTTCAACAATATTTGTGAATACAAAACATTTGAAAGATTATTAATTAATGACTATCTACGACGTTTTTTATGGTTCATCGCCTAATTTCTATTACACGTAGGTTACAATGTGATGTTAAATTTATCCACCCTTTAAAGAAGCATCTCTTGATCTAAACTACGACATTTATTGCCGGGTTGTTACAGGATGTTTTGGCATTTGGCAATTAAGTATCCCAATATTAATAGTCTCAAAATAATAATCGACAGCTTTCCTCAAGCTTTCAATTTGTAAATTATTTAATAAATATCTTCATTAGAGATCGTCAATCAGATAAACACCTATCATTATATATTTTTTAGGTTTGGTAAATAGATATAATATAAATAAGATTAAAAATGCCAAGGTAAAAAGGTAACAGTATTAAATTATATTACGTACTTTATAACCCTCTCTATAGGGATATCTACTCTTCTAAGTCTTTATGAGACCCTTAGTATACATTGGTTTAAATTGAAACTTTAAGCTAGGTCGACGACGGTTCTGTTATAAGTTTATTAAACTTAATAACTATAGACCTTGATCTTCTGTCTTATCCCGTTTCTATATCGGATGAAATCTTGGTCGGCTAGTTAGTCTAGAGTATATGGGAAGGGTCCCATTTTACACAGAGCGACTGCCGTCTGAACTATTCAACCCAGACCCAATCAGTATTTCCTCACTATGTTTTCCTGCACCGTAACAGTTTTCAGAATATAAAATCTCAATGGTACATGGTGGGGTTTGAATCTGGAATATCGGAATTGAAGTCACTGCACACAAGCCTGACAGACGTGTACCGCCACCCCGCATCACTGCCACCCAGATCTCTTAACTCTCAAAATCGAATGGAGAATGGATTATAACGTTACAAAATTTTGGTTTGTGAGTTTGTGGTAGAATTTCATTGCCATGAGGAAATCAATATAATGAGCGCATTCAATAATCACTAATAGATGAAATAAAAGACATTTTGTTTTTGTTACTTTTTCGGACCTGCACTTATGCTGTGGAAGCTCAATACGGCTTCACCGGACTACTATAAGCGCTCGTCGGCCGAGGAGACCACGTCTAAGACCGAAGAGGGGTCTAACCCGGGGGAAGCACTAGAAGACTTAACTTATAGCATTTCGCTGATACCTAACTACTAATAAAATGTTATTTACGTGATTTTACTTTTCGTTTCGCAGGAGTTTTCTTTTCTGTCTCCCTGCAAGATAGCCCGTTAGGGATCTAACGAGAGATACGTGTGTTTGTGCGTGTTTTGCAGAAGTGATCATTGGACTACAGCATGGAAAGTGACCACCTTGAGATATGCTATATACTCGAAGGAACTTACAAATACTAATATAGTAATACAACCAAAGCATTAAGGATTTTATTGCATCCAGTTCCAGAACCATAAAAACGAGGAGTGTGTAGGCACTACTTAACTTAGGCCACCAAGTGTGTCCAAGAGTGTACAGCGATGAAGTGACTAAAAAGTTATCTTAGTTAGGTATTTGACGGTAAGTGAGACAATAACGTAAAACAATGATAATGATTTTAAAAAATTAAATCTCTATTGATTTAGTTCGGTTGAATTTAGGACAACACCACACCCGACACATGCTGGTTTTTTATTGGTCCCTGCAAATTCTCATTAGTGAGAGATGACATGCAGGATTACCTATATACACCCTATGGATATCATTTGGTTTTCCCTAAATCCCAGAAGCACTTGGGACCCACAGCACCTGCAGAGAGACGTAATGCCTGTTTCGTTGGTTACGACGATCTACTCTGAAATTAATTGGGAAGCGACGGTCGAGTATCTATAATTTAAGACAATGTAGGTATAATATAATGATAAATGGAAAATGTAAATAAGTAATTCAAAAGAAGAGTTGTGTTTTTCGTGCATTCATATGTAGATATCCCTGCTACAGTAGATACATATAGCTTGAACGTCTATATAAGATGTGCTGGATATTTTACTCTATGATGTGTTGCTAGATTTGTCATAATAATCAGAGCCATAAAATATATTGGAATAAGCCAGTTTAATGTTATATTACATGTTTTACACTAAATATTTGTTATTTCAATCTTCAGATGTATATATTCTGCTGTATCAATATCAGAACAAGTTCGATGTCCACGACACCTTCAACCTTTCCGTCGGGTTTCCCATGATTAAATCTGGCCCGTTAACAATTTAAAACATAATTATTATATTGTAAATTCAAAGGACCATCAGCGAGCATGTATATGATGCTTGTCTACAAAAATAAAGCAATTAATAATAGTATTACTAATGGCACCCAGGTCTTAGGTCATCTTTAGCAATCTATTATTTATTCTTTTGTATATAAAATGATTGCACAATTATAATTATTATTGTAGTATAATAAAGTAGAATAAAAAGTAAAAAATATCGTAATATAAATTTTGTGATAAATTAAAAAAATGTAATATTAAATATTATTACTAGGCGAACCTTCCATAATCATATGAATTTTTTATTTTATTTTATTAATTATGAAAAAAAAAAAACTTTTCTATAGAATATAAAACAAAGTGTTCTACAAGTAAAATTTTAATTATGAGTGATACAACCTATATCATCATGTAGCCTCTACTCGCGAAAAGAGAAGATTCATTTTTTCAAGATTATTATAACTAATATAGTGGAACAGGAGATGGAATTGAAGCTGTCACAAACCAAAGACGAATGTTGAAAGTGCGGAGAAGATGCATTACTCCGACTGTACCCAGAAATCAGAGCAGATAGGCTTCGCCTGACGCCAAAGATTGGGCTGGTCTAATATATGTTTTTCTGGGGGGGGGGGGGGTCCCCACCATGGTTCAAGCCTTGTCGTGGCGGTGGGGCTCAGTAGCCTGCAGTTCTCCGAGACATCTTGGGCGAAGCCAATTGAACCGAGGAGATGGCGGCTCTTAGTACCCCTCCTATAAGAAGAGGGGACTCAAGAGCAGGAGGAGGTGCCGCTCTTTGTACTCCTCTTATAAGAAGAGGGAACAAAAGAGAAAAAAGTGGCGGCGCTTTTGCCCACGGGGCAAGGGGCGAGGATGGGAACTTCACCCCATTGCACTGTCCCAAAGTCGGTGGGGTTGTCCTGTGGTGCGGGACAACCCCATCTGTGGAGGTGGCGTCGGTCTCTTCGGGGGCTGACTTGCCGTCGAGGTGCCCTGATGATTTGTTGTTCCGGGGCACCTCATCAAAGGCGGCACTGGTGGCACTCGCGGTGGTTTTTGTGGGTATTCGGCACTATTATTATGTGCCGCGAGCCCCACACACCACTGGACCCCACCCAGGGACAGTGAAGGCGCGTAAATGCGTTTCCCCGCGTCAACAAAAAAAAAAAGTGTTTTTAGGGGGGTTGCTATCAAGTCTCAGTTCTGACATTGCGCCGTTCTGCTGGCGGAGGGTGGTAATAGGATCTAGTAACATCATAGTTATCATATAATACTGATTGAAGACTGAATATTATATTACGCTATAAAAAATTAACGCCTCTGTTGTGTAACGGGTGTTGCTTGGCAAGACAGTTAGCAGCGTGTAGTCCTGGGTTCGATCCCCTGGTCGGGCAACATTATTAAATGTTTCTCAGATTATTCCGAGCACGCATTACATTGTCCAGGATTGGAGTGTGCCCGAAGTGGCCATAGGCTTCCCACCTGTGACATCGTGGGCCTCAATATCTTGGCTAGTCGTGGGTGTGCTAGTATATCTACTGGATTTACGAGATCTGGATGTGTGGAACACCTCTGCTAACCTCTTCAGGAAGTAGAAGGAAAAAAAGAAAGTATAAAAAAATGAAGGATGTAAATTCAGTAGTTAAGAAAGGGGACAAATTTCATGTAACCTTGACATTCGAATAAAATAAAGTTTTCATATTTTTATTTAAAGGCTATTACATCATAAAGATTAAGTCAGCCTTACATCTATTGAAAAGATAATTGTAAACTTAACTCTAAATCCCTTGTGTACAACGAATGGACAACAATGTTTATGAGTCTGTCGCCATATTCCAATTTAAAATTAGAAATAACAATGTTATGTATAATAAAGTACTTAGTTTTATTGTATTTAGTGTCCATCATAAATTCTTGTCGGAGAAATTAGTTTCTACTATCACATTCTATAAAAAATATGTCTTCATGTCGGTTGCATGTTGTACAGTTAGAGTTGGTCATTTTACCCATTAGAAAAAGGATATAATTCGGTGGAACGTGATTGGAAAGAATCAAAAGAGATTATAATTGAATAAATGATTGATAATATATGATTATAATAATGATAATAATAAATTGTTACGAATAGATTTAATAAAATTTATACTTACTTAAGCAGAAGAATATGAATATTATGAAGCTCAGATATTGTAGCCATGAATGTTTGTTCGTCAGTGGCTATAATACACTTGCATTGCTCCTTAAGTATCTCCAATTTTCCTTTAAAGAATACCATGATTACAATTATATTTGAATCGTAAGATGCAAGAATACCAGCTCCACATGTACACATGAAAGTGTGCCACGCAACAGTTATCCATGTTCCAGGGAAATTGTACTTATCAAACGGCATCCAAGAGCTAAAGACATGTGGAAATGTTTCGCTTCCATTTCTCAAACTCTCACGGAATGAGGACGACGCCAGAAATACATATGGCGCCGTGGTTGTGCCTATGAGAGTAGTGAGAACTAGTAACCAGTAGCAGTAGGTTACCCATCGACAGTAGATTGTATATTTTTCAATAATTCTGTCTTTAGTTTCATTGCTGTTATCTCTCTCGTGTTTGTCCGCATCAGAAACATATTCCATTACGTCGATCCAGTCGTTTTGCCAGAATATAAAAGTGTTCCCTTTCACAGCGCAAACGAAACTAAGCATCAATATCCTCAGGTTTGTAAATACCTCGGTCATGTCCGTTCTCTTTATATATAATTCGACACATTGTGTCACTACGAAGAAAAGTACCGATAGATATAAGAATTTGCACAGAAAGTCAAGAAATTTCTGTTTTGGTAGTATAAGTCCAAATCTCTTCAGGATCCAATAATTTGGCCCTAACAAGGGATTCTCTGAATCTTGTAAAGTTTTCAAAATTGAATTCAACATTTTACTCAATTGTTCCTCTAATGATATTCACAGGAGAAATGACTTCAATGTGCATTTGTACTAGTATTTATAGTCCCCTCGGATACAAGTGACTTCAAATGGCTCGTAAATCAGTGTTTTTTAATATTTTTCCACCGATGTCACTTACATATTTAATGGAGTAAAAAGAGCGCCATATGTGCCTATAATATTATCTTGATTACCTATATCACCCTAATATACTTCAGACATACGTAGTAGATAGGCGTCGGAAGTCATCATATATATACATATACATATGTGAGTTTTTATTGTATAAGGAGACAGTAAGAGCATCTTGATGACTTCCGACGCCTGTCTATCTACACAGTTGTTATGGAGTATTGCCTTTCTTCCCTCCTCTCCACCAATTGGCCAAAGAGGTCTGGAAGTTCACAAACTCCAGGAAATACGACAACACAGCTATGATTTCACAGCGATGTCAGAGAGTCAGAAGTATCTACTCAATCGTGCTTAATCAATTTGGCTACCATGCATAAAGGCACTACCGGTAACTTATTTATAATATTAAAAAAATATTGTCTTCTTTTGTTATCGCTTTTGCGGTATTTGTAAGAGGTATTGGTAATAAGACATAGTTTAAATATACACACATAGACACCTATGTAGGTGATATGTAAAGTATATTTTATATTCTTGTGTGTGTTTGACATACATGCATGCACCTATATAAGGAAAAGTGTATTGTTTTTTATTCTAATGTTGGGTAGCGAACCATTATGAAATAATTTGCGTAAATCGTCCATAATATTCTACATAACTTAAAAAAAATATACTAAGCAAGTTTGTTAGCTGAAATAATAACAATTATATATAAAAAACCACGTAACATAATCTTATGAACACTGGTTAAATAATTTATAGCAGATACTGTGATAAGGTAGTTGTGCTGTTAGTATTTTTCCATAAATTAAAGATATTATACTAGAGTGATAGTTTAGAAAGTAGTCAATTAGAAACTGTCTTTTTTACCATACACATATGACTATGAGTTAGACGCACATTATCAGTTTAGGCGATGTATTGAAATTAACAAAATACTAGCAGTACTTTTCCATATATAAAATCTCATTAGGTACAGACTTTATAAAACATGTAATTAAATCTAAATGTTTATGGATCTACTCAAATGCCAGCAACAACAAACGCCGTTGGAGTTTAGCTCCTAAGTACTCATGTAATAAAAAAATATCGATAAGAATGTCGATAGCATTTCTCCGTCACTAACATTATTATTTCACGATAGAAATGTAAAATAGTAAACCTATAATTTGGACGTCTCTATTATACCCGCTAAGTGTGGGCGTGGCGGACACTCGGCGTTTCATCCCCAATTTAAAAAGTAATGAAGACGTCACGCCACCGCTCAGGGACATCATTGTAGTACGGCTGCCGCAGACATCCCGTGACATGCATTCATCTCTATTTAACCATAATTTAATTTCAATTTTCTGAAATTTATATGTATATGTATATATATTATAGCATAAGGGGTGAAACGAGCAATCGGAGCCTTTTGATGAGTACCGAGGCCCATGAACAATCGCATGATTGTTACGCAGATGCGTTGCCCTCCTATCATCCCCCTTACCATGGGTCACCGGCTACGCACAAATCGCACTTAACGCGACAGCGATGCTGTCACTTTGCGTCGGTGTCTAGTGAGCGAGAGGTACCTCCCTGGTAGAGGATGTAGTGTCATGCACTATGCTTGGTACTACCTCCTCCTATGCAGCATGGCACTAGTTTCCTATATAGTAATTATACAGCAATTGGAACCATCGAATTTGTTGCTTGCAATAGCCAGCTGCACTTCCCGAATTGAAAAGGGGGAGGTAGTTCTTGCTCACACGGTATCACAGCAAAATTACTGCTATGATGTCGCGTTTTGTACGGCTTGTAAGTTTCCAGTGGTCATTAAAAGGCCCCTACAACTCATTTTCTCCAAAAAAGGCAAAGCAGCACTTAAAGCATGTTATAATAATATATAACATAGAGCAGATAAGGATGCGTAAACATTTCCACAAAACAATTGCAAGACAGATAACTCTCCTCGCTCTCTCGCCTTTACCCAATCTCCCCACTTTTTTACTGTTGTCTGCACCAATGAACTAAATGCAATGCGTCACAGCGATTTTTTCACATCTATAATAACAGCACGTAGTCCCGGAATTAGCAGCGCAGTACGGCTCCATGTCTGGCAGAGCCCGCGGTCGGAACTGCTCCCAATTTCTTATAGATTTTCTTAGAGAATTTCATCATCAAGACATTACCAACGCCTCTCAAATATCCGCACATTCGGATATTTTGCATATTCCCTTTATCTATCTTTAAAGTTCCAGCAGGGCTCTTACAAACCAAAATATACAATATGTTGGCATTGCCATAATTTCACGCTAGTGTTATATGAGTGATTTTTTTATTTTTATCTGATATATATTGATTTAGTAAGAAGGCAAGTAAGCAATGAGAGCAGTTTGATTACCACCGACACCCATATATATCCGCATAATTTAATCCTGCAGATGCGTTTTATAAATAATTGTACCGACTGTGAGTGTTTTATATAGGAAAACCCAAAACGACACATCTCGACGCCAGCTCCCTAATGGGGGACTGAGAGAAATGAATGGCATACATCGCTATCCTAAAAACCTACCTTGACTTCTCCACATTCATTACTCTTTTCATACGGACTCGCCGGTTGCGAAGACTCTACTCTGGGTTCCTGGTCAATGACCAGCTTGGTAGAAGAACACCCACTCCAGTGCTACCGTGATCACACTGTGGAACTCCACACCACAGGGCCATCACGCCATTGGCGAGATAAGTGGTTTTAATACCCTTACGATTACACTACTCTCTGTTACACATAAAACATAAAACATCTCTCGTTCATTACATCTATCAATTCATTCACCTTATCTTCCTACCCACCTCTCACATTCCACGTGCCTATCTGATACTCCGCGCTCTTTCGTTCGCCGACTCGGGTATGGCGTGATGGGTGGCGGACCTCATCGCAACATTTACCACTTTTCGAACCGACGGGGGCGGATCGGTACGCGTCGCCTACAGGGGACGCCCTACCCCGCATTGCGATACAACTTCTAGCCAGAATTGCAGTGCTGATGGACTGGATAGCAGGGGCTGTGGCGTGCGCGCTTCCTGCAAAAGTCCACAAAATAAAATAGTAAACAATAATAAATCAATAATAATAATTCAATTTCATTCAGGCCGACTAAAATGAAATTTTTGACATGGATATAATTCATAAAAAATAAATCGTTTCTATGAGACGCACAATAATAATCTATATACATATAGAAGCACTAACATAGGTTCTGGTAGAGATCTTTCTTTGACATAAAAGCAGAATATGAAACTTTTTAATTCATATGGAATAGTGTTGACTCGTCGAATATAAAAGCGTCAAATTAGATTCCCGTGCTAATTTATATTTCATGAAGATTTTTTACCAATGTTAAAATATATAAAGCAAAATACACAACTAACATGTCCGAAGAAAAAATAAGGGAAATAAATAATAAAGGATAGCATTGATCGTTGAAATCCATGAAAACATCTCAATCTGGACGCAATATAAATTTTTGTTCACAATGCAATTGTACCAATTGCATAGGTGT
Organism: Eumaeus atala; assembly: GCA_017140195.1. Classification (NCBI taxonomy): domain Eukaryota; kingdom Metazoa; phylum Arthropoda; class Insecta; order Lepidoptera; family Lycaenidae; genus Eumaeus; species Eumaeus atala. Next base: position 298,037 of record JAFELO010000671.1, on the reverse strand, counting down.
TTAATTAATCTTAATTATGTATAATGGCGTACCTAATACAATTTAACATTAATGACATTAAATATAATACGCCATCAGTATATAAAATTGACAACCATTAGTAAAACTTGTAATAGGTTTATCATGATTTGTTGTTTCGGGGCACCACACAAAGGGCGGCATAGATGGCACTCGCGGTGATTTTTGTGGGTATTCGGCACTATCATGTGCTGCGAGTCCCACACACCACTAGACGCCACCCAGGGCCGGTGAAGGTTACCCCGCGTCAAAAAAAAAAAACAAAAAGAAAGGTTTTTATTTATATGCACACAATATAGTCTGTTATACCAACGTATTTTTTTACGAAAGATTTCTCTACTAATAGTTTAGTGATACAAAGAAACCACTGAAATTGACAGCCTTCTGTATTGTTGGCGAAATGTGAAATAAAGTTGGTACCTACAGAAAAAATAATAATCTTAGTTGTCTATTTATAAAATGCAACGGTTTTCTTTTTGCTTTGTAAAACAAATGGTGAACTAAAGGCGTGTACCTTACAAGAAACTAAAGAAAAATAAACTACTAACGACGAGGCGGTATGGTCACATGACTTTAGCCTGTCCGTAAAGACGAATCTTACAAGACACAAACATTATAAAATGTCACTGTCAAGTGTCAGCACTAAGATCTGTTTTTATTTTGTTTTGTGATCGATATTTTATTTTTATGCGATTCTCATCAAACCGTGTCCCATGTACTTGTTTAGTGTTTATAAAAGGCAGTTCTATTATTTTCGTACTACACAAGAAGGTTTACATATAAAATACCTATAATTATTATTACAGTGCACGCTGAAATGGTTCATTGTGCAATAGGTTGGTGTAAAAATACTTTGGCGAAGACATCAAAAAATGTAGATGGGATAACTTTTCACAGGTAAAGCCGTCCTAATTACTGCATATGTGCTATTTGTACACTATACTTCAATATCTTACAATGCAATAGCGTAATCGCTTTATTGATCCTATGTTATATTGTAGGAGTTCAAAGAGAAGCAGGTGGTTTTAAATTAAATAATGATCATGAAACACTTATAGGTTTCCACGAGATAAATATAGAAGACGTAAATGGGACAAAGCTGTAAACCGAGAAGAGAAGTGGTCTTCCACATCTTCAAGTGCAGTCTGTTCCGAGCACTTTGACACTAAAGACTTCTACTTGACTGAGAACGGTTTGTGGTGCCTATCCGTGAATCCAGTTCCCAGTATAAACATATCTGTAAGTTGACAGCTCTTTATTATAAGCAAAACAACATGTTAACATACATTGTTATCTACACTATGCATTTAGTAATTCAAAATTATTAACCCTACACTACAAACATTATGGTGATTATATGAATCTTAGATTATTATAATATAATTCTTGATAGGTCATAATTATTTATATCATCTTTATTGTTTTAAATTTTTATAACTTTTGGTTGTTTGGGAACAAATGACAAGAAGGAACTTACTGTTCTCTCTGATTGGTACTGCCACTTTAATAAGATGCAGTGCCTTCTTACAGTGGAGGTTGTACAGCTGAAGCATAAAGTTAAGAGGCTGCAGGTGATAGCATGCAAAGGGAAGAGAAGACTGAATCTCATGTGGCATGAACAGAGAAGACTAAATATATATATAAGAAAGAAATTAGAAAGAATGAAAAATATGATTCATTATTTGGTAAAAAATAAACAGGACAAAGATAATGGAAAAGGTTGATACAAAAGGATGATGGCATTAAAACTTTTGATGCATTTATTCTTATATTATTTAGACCTGAAAAAATCTTGATGATTATGATAATGTCCCACATTTAATTTTAAAATTATCTAAAGAATGTGTATGTTGTATGTCTTGGGATAATATTATGATTTTGTGAAAATTTATAAAAAATAATTATTCAGAATTTTTATTAAAAAAACTACACTACTTATTTTAAAATTATGTCGACCTAAGACCATAGGGCAAGGCACAAGGCCTTTGTATCTAAGTCTCATCCATAGTGCTTTTGACTTATTAGCCTAGTACTAGTCACCTATGCCAGCTTTGGATCTCCTGACGAACGACAACTTAATACACTTAGTCTGGCCATAAATACTGTTACAATTAGAAATAAAAAATTTACATATGACTTTGGAATCTGTTGTTTTCATAGGATTGTTCAATGTGTTTCTTATTTTGGCACCAATACACTGCACAATATTTAGCGATATTAAAATGGAGCGGGCTGATGAAGGATGATAATTAGTCAAATGTTTTTGTTGTTACAATATATTCTATAATTCTATAAAAGGAATTACCAATGGGGGTAAAGGGCTATAATGTTTAGTTAGACTTTTAGATAGATTTATTTAATCATTCTTTCCACATTCAAAATCACGAACAAACCTAAAACAATCAATGGAATCATACAGTTTTTAAGAAGGGTTAGTAAAAAGTGTGGGTAAGTGTATGAAGTCTATTCTGGCAGTTGTCCGAGACTCCTGGCTGCATTTGGATGGTCCTTTATATATATATAATTATTCCTCCAATCCTTAACTTAATGGTTGAAGATTATACTGATAACCTCCATATTACATCCAAATTTAAAAAGGGAAATAGAAAACGAAAAAAGGAGTAGAGTTCCTTTTAGAAAATATGCAACGAAATATTATATAATATTTCGTTGCATATTTTCATGAATATATAGGTTCCCGGTGGAAGAGAAAAAACTATTTAATTACGATTTGGCGATTGCAGATAGCGTCAGCCAACCCAAATATATTCATCCTTGCCATCGCACAAAGGAAACAGCGTGACATTTCTTCATTATCGATCACACCTCTCGTCTTACAGTCAAAGATAACAGATATACTTTTTTTATAAAATGTATAAACATTTGGTACATAAGTACCAGAAATATAATTGCTACAATGTACGGGGCGATATGACGTCCTTTGCTTTAGACAGAAAAAGACCTCGACGACGTTTGTACGAAAACGATTGTAAAAAAAAAATCCGTCTCTGATTGGGGCGTTGCCAATCTGTTCAAGTTTAATGCCAATAAAAATAAAATCCAGGCGTGCTTATTTTCCATAAAAGGAGCCCTTTTTTACTGTCACCTACTTTCAGATATGTATTTCCCATTTCTGACCATCTCGACCGTTTGGGCCTCACCATAACACACAACATGAATTTTGAATGAATTAATATAGTTTTCATATAGGTATAAATTACACTGTTATAAAAGCTTTGTAAACACAATAACAATATATTTCTCACCTAAATGAAAATAATGAACACAATACAAAATAAAAGGGTACTAGTGTATGTACCTACTATAAAAGAGTTTTTTTAATATATACAACATTTGATAAACATAGGAAAATGCACAACAGTGTAATATAGTGCCCAAAACGAAAACCACTCAGGCAGGTCATTCTAACACTTGGTGACAGCGTGTCAGAAACTACCCCGAAATGCTGTTGTATGATGTATTTGTATAAGAAGTAGGTGCGCGGGTCCCCTGGTAGTGAAATTATTGTAGGTTTTTTGAACGGTTGAATAGGCAGGGCCCTATTACGGTATCGGCTTAATTTAATTTAGACAGAACAAGCGATTCAGAAAATTGAATACGGAGGTCCGTGCTTATGAAGTTTTTTATTTTATATAGAACTTCTAAGTTGATAGAAGCAGTCACTTGAAGTTTTCATCACGTGTTTCTCAAATCGCAGGCTCTCGTCCATAATGAATCACAAATTTCGAGCCTCTGTAGAGCGTCTGTATGTGGTAATCCTTTATGCTTATTGGCATTACTGAATACCACTCTATTAATTCGGATTCTAGGCCTCCGACATGTTGTTAAGACGGAAGGATACGTATATCTCCATGTCATCGGCATAGATATGGCAGCAACTGCTGTATCTGTTGTATAACGTCCGCTGTGTACAACGAAAAAATTGTTGGCCCCAATACAGAGCCCTATGGAACACCTCCATTCACGGGAAGGGCATTAGATCGAGTCACAGTGCCATCATCACCAGTTAGCTCTACAGCTTGTGAGCGCTTGCTTAAATAGCTATCAAACTAAACTCATAGTATTTCATTTTATGTAGTTACAATGGTGTATTTATGGTGTCAAAGGCGCGCGGTTAATCGAGAAACAAGGCCAGTAACTTGTCCCTCATCTTGAGCACATAAGATGTTGTCAACGACACCAATCAAAGCTGTTGATTTTGGCTCATTCATTGAGGCAAAGGCGCAAACGGCTGCGAGAAAGCTGGGCATTCGTTCGAAGGTGAGACGGTACTATACACCAAAACAGCTGCTCGATCTTTACACACCAAAAGTCAGGTCATACATGGCACGGCTGAGTACCAAGTAGAGGCCCAATAAATTAACGAGACTCATTAATATCGTCTAGGTTGCCGAGCCTTGACTACCGTAGGAAAGTTGCCAGCCTATCGGTATTTTATAAAATATATTATAAAAATAAATTGTCCTTGTAATTTTTAAGGACACCTAACTTTAGCGTGTTTGAAGACACGGATACAAAGTAAATGTGCGATGCAATTGAAAATAAACAAAGAAACATACTCACCTTGTAAGGTCATGAAAAAATATTATTTGATTTTCCACACATAAAATTTTACCAAAAATCAAACCTAAGTGTACTTTTATCAGCTCAAGTCGTTCATTACTTGCCTAATTTAAATTTTCAAAGTTGCTGTACCTACATACGAGGGTGGATTGAAAAGTATTCAGCCTAACCAGGAAAATAAAAGCATACTAAATCTGTTATATTTTTATTTTTCTACATCCCCATCTCCCATTCAAAGCATTTAGACCGTAGCAAGAATGATTCTTCCTTAGAGTTAAAATATACGTCTACTGTTGTTTTGACCTCGTTGTTTGTCGAAAACCGATGTCCTCCCAAGTGCTTTTTCAGGTTAGGGAACGGAAAGGAGGCTGACGGTGCCAGGTTAGATGAATAAGGCGGATACGGCAATAGTTCAAGGCCACAATTATGGATTTCTGCCATTGATTGCACAGACGTGTGAACACGGGCGTTACCTTGATGAAACAGGACATTTCTTCTGAGCATTCCTGGACGCTTTTCTTTTATTTCCTCTCGTAAACGACGTAGATGAATAATAATATAATAGACACAGTGGTAATCAGAGTTTATGGTCTGACCCCTTTCAAGATAATCAATCATAATCACACCCTTCGAGTCCCAGAATACTGACACCACTAAATTATATGCAGACAAAATCGCCTTAGCCTCTTTGGGGGTGGTGAACCAGGTCTTCTCCACTGTTTCGATTGTTGTTTTGTTTCTGGCGTAAAGCAATGAAACCATGTTTCGTCCATTGTAAGAAACCGATTCAAAAAATCTTCTGCATCGGCTCCAAACAGTCACGAGAAATAGTCAATCGCGTCATTTTTTTGTACAACTAAAAGCAGTCGCGGAACCCACCTAGCAGACACCTTGTGGAAACGCAATTTGTTGACTGTTTTCGAGTTTTCGTTCGAGAGTTCGTTCTTAAGAATATTTTTTAAATGAATACGGGGGCAAACGAGAAATCTGAACTTTTTTACGACAACCTACGCCTATGATCACGGATCTCTAATTTTTATCTGCGGTATCCCATAATTATATCAAGTAATTTCTTAACATTTTCGTTAGTAGTGAAGGTCGAAGTCCTTCCAGAGCGGGGTTCATCTTTCACACTATGTCTATCACGCTTGAATTCTGCTATCCATTTTTTGACGGATGAATAAGACAGACCAGAATCTCCTAAAGTACTGGCCATATCATCTTGTATGACTTTCGGTGATAGCCCCTTCTTATGGTGGTACTTAATCTAGTCTAAGCTGAACCAAATAATGTGGGTAGATTTGATTTTTAGAACTGGACGAATCTTTGTTCGGCCGAGTACTTTTCAATCCACCTAGTACCCAAATGGTTTAAATGTTATGTAAATCTGCTGTGGAAGTGTGGGACTATAAGAGTGCCTATCTCTGTATATCATTATGTAAAAATTGTGTCTTTAGTAAAATAAATTTGTATTCATTCCATATATTAAATAGCATCTGTGCCCCACGGTTTTATTCGCATTAAGTATATCCCAGGGTTTCTATTAATTTTTCCGACACAAAGTTTTTGCCAAGTTTCAACAAAATTCGTTTCTATAGTTGGTTGAGTGTATTTTCACTTCTTGATGGAAATTCCTGTTAACCCTTGAGTAAATCGTTAGACTTTATATACTATTTCCTCAATTATTTAACTAACCTAATGATGAGTTGAGATTCAATCATTAAATCCGTTGTATTTGCGTATAAAATAGTTACACAAATATGCAAAGAAATCCTCATTTATAATATTAGTAGGATAATTTTTTTAAGCAAAAGCAATTGTCTCACATTTAGTTTAGCTATAAAGTTATTATTGATGATTATTGACGCGTCTGGGAAACTCACAAACCACACAAAACGCGACGGCGTAGCTGTCGCTTTGCGGTATCGCGACCTACTTGACCGGCACGATTCGTCTGCACTACATGACACTACCTCTTACTATGTGTGCATAGTAATATAGGCATATACGGTACTTCCCCATAATAATTCACAGGAGTTACAATTTGGCCGATCGTAAGGTTAACTACCTAGTGAATCGTACTAGTGACAACTAGTAGAATCAGACGTAGACCATACTGTCTGTATTATTGTTTGTAGAAGCCTCCATTGAAGCCTTGCGCGCGCGCATAGTGGGGGATGCGTTCAGCCAATGAGCGTGCTAGTACCTTCGCTGAAGCGACGACGGCTGAACGTGTGTATCTACAGTTCGTTCACAATTAGATCGAAAACATTCTTATTTCAAACACCGTTCGATTTTCAAATATCAGTGTCTGTGTTCAATATGTGAATACAATTGTGTATGTGCTGGTAACTAACTATTATACCGTTTTACATAAAAGTGCCAACGAAAATGTGACTGTTACATCCATAAGTGATTCGTTTAAAAATGGCCCTTAACGTCTCCGAATAGTTGGCAATGTGTACTAAAATGTGGGAGTTTGTAAGGATCTCCGTGGTGTGTGCGTGCGCTTTGTTGCTGGTGCGCAATGGGATCTGTGATGAGGGATCAGCGGAATTGGGGACGGAATCCAACGCGAGGACGGAGGAGAGTGAGAAAGGGTTCAAGTTCTCTATGCCAGGTAAGCTACATGGATTAATAATAGGGAGATAAAGGAGCCAGTTAGTGTAGAGAAAGATTAGCCAGAGACTGTCTTCTCACGGCCTTCCAAAGTCCCCTACTCATTTTCGATACGTAACATGATCAGTTCTACGAGCGCTTACATTTCTCTATTTCTGAAAGAAAACTGTAGACGACTAATTCACCAAATATCCAATTAATATGCTTATACATATCATAAGGGGGAAAACGAGCAGTCGGAGATATTTGTTGTCTACCGATGCCCATGAATGTCCGCAGATGCGTTGTCCTCCTTCACACTATTTCGCCTTAACGGGCCAGTCAATGAACTGGACTAGAAACTTAGTAGATGGACTGTAGATAACAAGATTATAGGATTGTGGAAACTACTATACAAATTGTAAGGGAGGATGCCTTGGTGTGTTGCAGTTGAATTGGGCCAGCACGCCCGGAGCGATAACTGCGACATGATGTCGTGCCGTGACAGCTATTCTGTCCCGTCTCGTGCAATTTGTGAGAACGACTTCACGTCTGCATAAAAAAATATGAGTGTGACCATCAAAAGGTTACTATTGCTTGTTTGCCCGCTGTACTAGAAAAGGCTATGCACCTAAAGCTGATGGTGGCGTATGGCGTAAGTGATGATGTCGAATCATCAATAAATCACAAAAGGCAATAAAAGCGATGCGATGTTTAGGTAATGTGATGTTTACATAACATCAGAGGACTTCCCACAACCACTTTCATATTACACGGCGCTGGCAAACTTTATGTTAAACTTTATCATGGCTTTACATAGCGTAAGAGGGAAAACGACCATTGACATCCGCACAGGTTATGCAGATGTGTAGCATACCTTCCTCCTACCTTAATTAGTTTTAGTAAGAGGTTGTAGCACTCTGTAGAGTGTAATTGCAGTTGAACTGGGATGGAACGACCGGGGAGGTACCTTGGACCTCTCGCTCTCGTGGTACCTCCGTTAAGTTGTATCGTCGTGTTTCGTGCGGGTTGTGGGTAATGGGATGAATGAGAGCAACGCATCTACATTAACGTGCGAATGTTAACAGGCCACAGTCACGAAATTGGCTGATATTGTTCGTTTATCTTCCTATATTATAATATATATGTGGACTTGTCATAGCATGTTAGCCTAGTCCTATGATATGATAAATACCATAAGGAAGTCCTTACGGTGGTATTTATCATAGGACAACCTGACAAACGTTTTACGGGTACCAGGGGAACAGAAATATATTTAAGATTTTTATCATGGAAATACACATGAGACGTAAATGTAATATTTATTTAATAGCAAATATTTAATTATTTTTATTACTTTTACAGTGTGTTAGTTTAATACACAATTATAAAATTTCCTCCATTGGCTGCAATCCTTTAAACGTTGAGGCCAGTTATCAATAGAAGCGCGCTCACTTTGCGTGGCGAAGTTTTTCGCTGCCAATCGTATGGATTGTTTTAGCGACTCCAAATTATCATGGCGTTTAGAGCAAGCTGTACTCTAAAACTGACCAGAAATCATAATCGAGCGGATTAAGCTCGGCCTGGTGTAGGGTATTCTTGCTGGAAGGACTTGGTTATCGAACATGGTGTTTTTAAGGGGCTTGACTACCTTGTCAAGAATGATATCTCGATACACTTGTGCTGATGTTTTGATGGTTTTAAAAAAACATGGCCCAGTCACTCCGTAATTTTTTTTTACGTGACTTCCCTTTGCGTAACACTTGAGTTGTTTTGATTTTACTACCCTATTCGTCTTTAATTTACCAGTTAAGAAGTGACCGTCCTACGTCATCTCTTAAAATACACGACATGGTTCCAGGTGGTATCTTCATTTCACGAGATAAAATCTCTTGCCTACGGACACGATTTTTTCGAATTATTTCTCTTACTGCTTTGACAACCGTTTTCGTACGAACACTCCGAGAACGGCCAGCCGTCAAATCACAAATAGGATCTGGATCTCTCTCTGTCACAGACACAGGAAGTCTCATTGTACCTATTAATAGGCGGGTACATAAACATTTCACTAATACCAAGTGTATGCAGAGTTTTAGAAATGGGTCGGTTGGACAGTGCATAAATGCATTCTCTTCCTGCTAGAACCAATACGATATACACCGCTCGTACCGGTCGAGCGTTGAAACCTTACATATAGTTACACAGCTATAAGACATATGACTGACCGAATGACAAACTCACACACCGCTTACGGAAACGAGCCCGGGTTCGAATCCGTAAGACGTGAGCTTTTTTAGAGCTCTAATAATAAAAACAAAATATGATCACGGCTTCTAGCCGATTTGAAGCGCAAATCGACCCCATCCGTCAGTGGGTAGGGGGAGGAGGCCGGCCTCCTCTGACAAGCCAAACCGAAAGACGAGCTCAACTCTCCTTATACACGTCCCGTAAAATTAAACGGCACCGTGCGCGCGCCGTTCCACTAGCGTGGGGAGGGGGACCGTTTCCCCCTTTTCGGTCCCAAAAATAAATCACGATAGGGTAATGCCCACAAAAATTCCGGTATGCTTCTTCCCATCTGCGGGAACAGAGGGGGGTCTGTCCCCCCTTTCGTCTACCTAAAACCTGAAGACAAAAGTCTTCCGTAGACCCGACGAACTGTAGGGGCGAGGGCAACAGCTCCGCCATCAGTAATAGGTCCCTCTGAAAAAAAAAAGTTTTAGAAATTGCATTTGGCTACATACCTACAATGAATTCACAACGGTTCCGTTCCTTTGTCACCCCGCTCCATTTTATGTGTTGGCGCCGAAATGAGAAAACACAATGAACAATAATATAAAAATAATATATTTAATATTTTTTTAGTTTAATTGTAACAGCATTTATAGCCAGACTAAGTATAAAAATCCATGACCTAGGCGGGATTCGACCACAAGAGAAGATACGAGTATAAGAGCCTCCGTACTTAAATGGAATTTAGCACCGATATACATTACAGTTTGGATTTATTATCTCGAAAAAAATATATATTGGGATACATTTTTACACTGGAGATACTGTGGGGCACAGCTAGTCACATATGATACCTCATTGTCTTACGCATTAAGCGTCTGTAAGTGCACTTAAATAATTATTTTAATGCGCGCATATATGAGATAACTACGATGCGCTCTAAATACGCGAGCGAAACCTCAGGCATAGCTACTATTTAATTAAATAACATCATGAAGTTTCAAAATAAAATCTTGTTTCAAATTAGCCAATTAGGTTAATGAGTTTACGCAATTTGTAATTTCTCGTCAACTAATAAGTACTGGTGTAACATTTATAACTTTATTTGTGAGGTAAATAAAGTTATTTTTATTTTTATATCTTCGCTGTCACAGCAAAAGCAATCGTCTAAAATTGACAATAATTAAGACAAGATACAAATAAAAAAGGAATGACCACGTGAAAGCTAATTAATTGTAAATAGTAAATGTGAAATTATCAAGTTGAAGATAAAATGTTAATGAAGTAATTAAGAAAAGATAATCATTACCGAAATACTCTAAATACCAACGCATAGACTTAGCAAAGTCAATTCCGTTGCATAGAAGAATGTAGTGTCATGCACTATGTGTGGCACTACCTCCTATATAGCATGGCACTACCTCTTCTTATCATTAACTGTCATTAAATGAAGACAAATTTTATCTGTCTACATGTACCAAGGCTCCATATAGAATTACGAGAGAATATAATTATTATTACAGCATTTATGCTATCTTAACAGCTATATTTTATAAGTAAAAGTTTAACACAAGGTATTTCATGAAAGCTAAAACCCTCACAAATATCTACTAAGTAGTGTATTTAATAATTACTCGTTTTTAGAAAATGAACAATTAGCCATTCATTTTTCGTTTTCTAAAAACGAATTATAACAAAATTTCTCTTATACTTTCCTGATAGTCAGTTTAATGAAATAGTAGTTACTTAAGTCGTTTTGCATTTTAATTCGGTAGAAAGTGAGAGATCGACGATAAAGGTTCATGGTTGAAACTCTTCTATATATAGATGTAGGTTATTTGTTATATACTATTACCGGCTTTATGTCTGGTTTTACTAGTTTTTATATTTCGTAATTAACATATTGGAAACGCGTCTCCCACGTAACAAAAAACTGATTGCAGATTTTTTTTTATTATAAGGAGGAAAAGGACCAGTTAGAGCCTTTTGTCAGATAATCGGCAAAATTATTACGTACATGTCTTGCCCTCCTTTCCTTCAATGAACCAATCAAGTTACAAATCGCACGAAGTCCTACAGCCGTCACCGTACAGCGGTGTTATGTAAGCGAGGTTATCGATCGTGCCCGGACAATTCAGTTGCAATGCAGCATGGCCCGCCACAAAACAAAGCGGCCTTGTTTTTGAAAATAACTAGTCGTAATGTAATGCGGCGATTTGTACAATACGACTACGACAGATACATTACATAAATAAGCTTTTAAAGTTGCCATCGTTTCATAGAAATAAATTGATCGGAATGTTGAGCTTAATCAATATAGTTTTTACGTCATTCGTTGCAAACAAATTACAAGAGCAAGTATATTTATACGAAGCGTTACTGTGCCAATTACATCGCGGTCAATAAAATAATACTTTATGTTGAACAATATCACACATCTGAGCCGATTTTAATGTATTTAAAAAGCAGTACATTAAATCGGCCCTCTACTTTAAGATTAGCTTGGACAAATATCGTGACAGAATTTTATATATTTTGTATTGATTAAAAAATATACTTGATATGCGATTTCATATTCAACTGTCATTGTAAAGTTATACATAACCATATTTTTTTGCGATCTCAACCTAGCGTGTATAATTTTAAGTCGATTTTACAATGCAGATTCTATTTTAAAGGGTGTGCAAATGTTAAACATATTTCCTAGAAGTTTCAATCTTAGGCGCACGTGTATTTGTTTTCACAAAGTGCATAATTTGACAGTTACACACCTTTTATGTGGACGGCTGCGAGACACACACTGTATGTATTGGTGTTCTTCTAAATCTGACATTTTGTGTTGGATTACACTGAGAGTAGGTACTTAGAACATAAATACATATATCTAGGTAGGTTTATAAATGTCATCAGAAATAACGGTTCTATTGTTAGACCGTAGGCCCGGCTCCTCATGAGTCAGCAGACCGCGAGAAGCATTTCGATGAACTCAGATAGAGTCAGCAGCGTAACTTGATCATCTAAAAACCTAAAATTAAATTGAAAACCAAAAACCCGATTGCTTTTAACTACACTGTGCTCTCAAAACTAATCTCACTGATACGATAAAATCCGTAAATAGAAATCGTAGCTATAGCCGGGAACGTAGAAATAAACATAATCTCATAAAACATTAACCTCCTTTCGTTGCAGTCCCTGGTCCAATTAGGCTGTAATGCCAACCTCTTATAGAATAGGCTAAAAAAAAATATTTGTGATACACGTACACATATGTACGTCATTATTATCGTGATATACATATGTGCATATACTTACAAGGAAATAAAAAAAAACTATATATAAAAAAATGAAAAATAATTATTTACACATTATGGGTCACAAATGGGCCCCAACTCAGTGGTATTGCTGAGATTTACAGCACTGGTCTTCCGTTGGAGCCACTTAGTGATACACGAAACAGAAACTCGGCGACGAGATTATATACAGAATATTACGGATGTTTCGGTCAAGTTGCGTCTGGCACGCAGTTTAGTCTCGAAGTGCGTTGTTCACACGAGTGCTTGCGCAAGCGCGTAACTGTACGCTCGAGGTCGGTTTTCACAATCGCCCGGTGGGGGTGAGTGTAACGTATAGTCACGGGGTAAAGGGACACCAGGCTTGAAAGCAGTCTCACTATAACATGTTTAATGGCTAACGAGGTTTCACAGTGTTGTGACTACCGACGCCCTTATTCATCTGCATCGTTCTTATGCAGACAATGCCCTCTTCCTCTTCACCTCCTATGGACTACCGGTAGCAGGTGGCCTATTTTGTGTGCGTGTGTGTGTGTGTGGGGGGAAGGGGGGAATATAGGAGGGCAATGCATCTGCTTAACAAACCAATGTCCATGGGCGTCGGTAGACATCAAAAAGCTCCGAGCATAAGGGGAAGCCCCTTTCTGCTGCTTCTGCTACTAAAAAAAAAGCTTTTTCCTGTATATATGAAATATATAATCTATGAAAATATCGAGTGTCTAGCTATCGGCTTGGTGACACAAACACGGGCAGAAGGACAGCGGAATCTTAGTAATCCATTGACGAGGCTTGTCTCTACATTTTAGAAACTTGGTCGTTGTTGCTCTATTGCAATTCGCCACCAACTAAAACGGATCAGCACGTATGAAGAATGGCAACGCATTTAAATAATTAACGGCTGTTCGTGCGGATGTCTATGGCCGCAGTCGCTAGTCACCATTACGTGACTCGGTCGTTCGTCTGTTATATAATAAAGCCATAGTCGTGCTAAGAACACGTGTAGCATGACAGTCGCCAGACCACATAATGTGCCGAACAATGTATGTGGCTAACTGTTCGTAGTAAAATTAGCTGTAGGTTATGTTATGCTAGAATTTCGCAACTGAACCGCTCGGCGCTCGTGTGGTTTGCGGTATTCGTTACAGAATTCACGAGATTCAGTTCGGATAAGAGTGAATTTTTAAATTAAATCAATCGTAAGTGGAACAGGTTTTAAGTTATGTAGAATTTGTCATCTCTTAATGAAACTCGATAATACTTATGTTACTTAATAAATGACTAATTTATACTAGGCGTTGCTTAAAATTATAGGTAGACGACCGGCTGGCTCAGCCGGTTACGCAAGAGGTCGCGGATTCGAATCCTGCTTAGGTGCTGGATCTGTGTATTATATACATATAATTTCTTAAATTTATAAAAATATTAAATATATTTCCGTTATCTAGTACCTGCAACACAAGGCATTACGTTACTTAGCCCAGATCTAGGCTAACGCGGTGTGATGGTTATATATAATTATAGAAGGGAAAGTTATGTGACTGGCTTGCATCCTCCACATTCGAAACTGTTCATACAAACACGCTGGCGGCAAAGACTCGTAACAACACCTTCGAACAATACTCTAGCAATCTGATCATGGCCTGCCAGTATTGGTCTACTCCAGTGGGGGGGGGGGGGGTTTGAAGTATGGGTTGCAAGTACTTAATTTTTGAACCCGTGCTAAGTCCCCGCATTCAGCTTTTATATTATTTTGTAGATTACTTTTAAAGTACTGTTGCGGTCCGAAAGTAAGGAATCTATGATAAAGCATTAGGTCATCTCACATTTAAATTTGCATGACTTCTTATCAGGTAATATCGATCGGGTGATATCTTGTAATTAATTAATGTAAACGACATCAATTATAGGTCAATATACATATTTTTCGCGTATAAATAAATACTGTTTGGATAGAACTTGAAACTTGTAGTAATTAAATAAGTCCGAATACGAAGTGCCCATTTAGCACATAAAGTAGACTATATTGAAGTAAAGGTATTAAATGTGAATAAAAAGGACGGTATAAAACGTTGACAAACATGTTCCACTTTATCATGTAAACACAGAACAAACAAGTTCATTCAAATTGCGGAGATTTTTGTTTTTGATCGAAAATACTGTGATATGAGAGTTTTTTAGAAGTAAAGTTCTATACGCACTCTTCACTTGGGGAGTAGCCTGGTAGATGCGTGACGAGAACGTTACGAAAAAGAGAACACCGAAAGTTGAGAGGAAGATATATGTTAGTAAAGATACAGATAGAGGGAGCTACATTTCATATATTTTTGTAATGAGTATGGGGCATAATAGAACGGTGCGACGTGCGAGCACATATTTTTCCTCTCTTTCTCTCATAACCAGTTATACTTTTCGATAACCGAAGATTTTTTACTTCGGGCGAGTGGTCCAAAGTACACTCGTATTTGTTTTTTATTTATTTCTTTTTTCAAATTAGCAGTTTCTTACACTACTAAAGTAAGTAGCCGGTGGCCCATGGGAAGGGAGATGGAAAGGAGGGCAACGCACCTGTGTGGTAATAATGCGCATATCTATGGGTGGCGCCAGTCACCGAAGGATTCCGAAATCCGTTTTTACTGTCCTATACTGTATAAAAAAGAAAAAAAAATAGATTTAGATTTTTCCAATCGCCAAATTATCATATCATCACACATATATGCATTAATAGATTATTAATGATATTATATAATTATTCATACATACAAAAATGTATGTATTCATTCATTAATTCCGACATCGGCAATATAAGAGAAAAATTAATGAGCTCTCCACTTTTGATGTTCCCAGTTCAAGTAGGGCCGATGGTACCACTGTCATGTTGATCAGGTTTTTCGAACCTGATGATGCTTGCATTTCTGTGAATCAATGAGTTCCCGTCATATTTTGTGTAACATCCGTGCGAAGCCTGCCAGTGAGTGATAAATTAATAAAATAATTAAACACTAGAAAAAAACGGAATAGAAATAATCGCGATTACTTCTATTCTTGTTTTATTACACACATACAGGATACAGGATAAGAACAGAATAGAAGTAATTGAGACTTCTATTCCGACATGCGACAGAATGTTCTGTGTTATCTGGCCGGGGATTCCTCCTAGTCATGCCGCCTTTAGCCTGCAAACTCTTATGACAATTTCCTACAATACTAAACGACAATTTTTATCTTTTTATTTTTATATTTCAACAATATTGGTAAGCGATTTCACGCCATTTCCCACAGAGGTCATTGAAGGCTCCCAACAATCGGTATATTGCGTAAACTTCAATCAATTACTTATTGTTGAAGACGCGACGAACCTGACCTTCACAAGTCGTACCAACTATTGCAATACCCATAAATATGCTGCGGCAGTGGTTGAGAAATACCCTTGGATAGCTGTAGCGGCATGGTAATGGCAGGATTTTAGTTCCTCCAGATTTCAGCTTTATTTTGAATGCTCTATGCTGACGGAAATGTCTATATCCAGTGCAGCATCATCGGTTACTATAAGACACGTCGGGTGACGGTCTAGGTGAGATTGTGGTTGATAGGGAAATAGATCCCTCTCCTTTCCCGCAGATGGGACGGATGCATCCCAATAGTTATTTAAGATTAGCTAAGTAACTGTTATTATCGTGACCGGGTCCCCTCGACCCGGACCTCTCACCCTTCTCTAATGAGGAGGGCAGCTCACGCGCGGCAGCTAAGTTGGCCTTGCCTTATCGAGGGTAAATGATCTCAGTTCACCCAGCATAAGTGTTACTGCGATGCTTGTACATGCTAATGGCTCTGGTAAGAGGTAGTGCCGGGCATGTCAGCCAAATTGGGCCGACGCGACCGTGGAGGTAACTCTCGCTCACATCACCGCTGCAAAGTAACCACTATACTGTCGCGTTTCGTGCGGTTTGTGAGCAGCCGGTGGCTGGAGGGATGCGTGATATAAATGCAGTTGTCTACGGGCGTCGGTAGTTGTCAATATACTCGGATGCTCGTTTCTCCCATATACCATAAAAAGCGCCACAATTTTATAAATGCGCAAGTTTAACATTCTTTTATGCTAAAACAGGAAAACGTCTCAGTGTTGAAATATAATCCAATGGAACATGGTACAACCATGTTCCATGGGATTATTACGCGGGTGAAACCGCTAGATGCAGCTATATACGGAGACACATGAGCAAAGTGTCAAAGTATCGCGATAAGTGTTGCAGTGACAGTAATGAAACAAGCGCTCACAGCAATTAAAACTAATTATGAGGCGTAACGTCTATGGTGTAGTGCCGCTCGCTCCCAACACATTTTCTGTGTGACGTCAGAAGTGCGTGTCCAATGTGATTTCTGCTTATCGGACAACGGAGAATGTTTTCCGCCACGTGATCTTCATTCTAATCACCAACATATTCTTTATGAGACCTGTAGCAGGCTGTAGACTTTTGTTACTCACCGGTTGTATTTACCCGACTGCGCCAGGTAAATATAACCGGACCCGACATCGATAAAACATTAAATCCTCCCTGGATTTAATGTTTTATCGATCTTAGGTGTGTATGTACGTAAATTTCTATGTTCTCTATGTATATAGAAATATAGCCTGAAAGGCTCGACTGATTTGTACGTTTTTTTTAATATTATAGGAGGATACACGAGATGACGCCCATAAACATCCGTGTAATTGATAATTTTTTCCATTCCTTCAATGAACCACCGGCTACTCACATACATCACGAAACACGATAGTCAAGTTGTCACTTTATGGCGGTATCGTATGTGAGGTACTCCCCCGGGCGCGCCGGCCCATTTCGGCGGCTATTCAGCATGGCACTACCTCTGGTCTAAAACGATGTACACGAATGTGGTGTCGTCAGATTCAGCTTGATAAGACAGGTGGCACGGGGAGGTGCAACAAAATATCTTTTAAGCTGTCGGGTTTTTTGTTCTTTTTTCCATTATATCTAACTTAAGTACCAACTTATATACTATTTAATTATTAATGCATTCTTATGAATGCAAATAATGTAAGAATTAAAGTATATAATAATATAAAGTAGTACCTAATTAGGTTTAATTTTAGATTTTGTAACACTTTATTTACCGATGGTTTGTAAACAGAGAGATGTTGCGAAGTGATAACCCGTTCCGTCGAGATGTAATGTCATGCATTTATATTATACTAACAATATAAAGCGGAGGAGTTTGTTTGTTTGCACGCGCTAACCTCAGGAAATACTGGCCCGACTTGGACAGTTCTTTTGTGTGGAATAGTCCATTTATCGAGGAAGGATATAGGCTAGACACCATGCCTTAGTACTAATAGGAACGGAGTTACACGGATGAAACCGCGTGATGAAGCTCGTTCACATGTAAGTAGAGCCGCATTGTGTCATTAAAATATTCCGATCCTCGTTTACTCTGTATAATTACTAATTAATATAATATGTATATGTTGCCCTGCTTCCCCCGTCCCCTCCAATAGGCCGCCGAATACACACAAATCGCAACAAAACAGCTTTGCAGTGGTATGGTATCCAGGTATCATACATATCCAGGTACCAGGTATATATCGAGGTACCAGGTTGTGACCTGTAAGTATGTACCTGGCAGTCCCGGGACTCAAGTGATGGCCGAATAAAATGTTTTGAACACCATTTTTCATTTTTATTTTTTTTTCAAATGTATTTCATTCGTTTTGTTTATTATAATTGTGAATAACTGTTACAACCAATAAGGTTTAGATTGGCATAAACATACGCCTTTCGTCTCTGGCTATCCCTTTCCCTTTAGGCAAAGAATCTGCAACATCGAATTCATTATACATACAAATTCAACCGTAGTAACAGGTTTAAAAGGTTACTAACAGAAACTTTATAAGAGTTACAGAATAATTCTGTAACTGATTTAATGTTGACGACTGGCTAGCTCAGTTGGTAACGTGGCAGTTAGTCCGCTTGTTACGCCAGAGGTCGCGGGTTCAAATCCCGCCTGGGTCATGGATGTTTATATATGTATTATATGTATTTCTTTAAAAATCTTAAATATATAAAATTTCTTAAATTTATAAAACATATTAAATATATTTCCGTTGTCTAGTATCTGTAACACAAGTCCTTACAGCACTTAACACAGGGCCGGGCTGACGTGGTGTGACCAGTGCACAGATGTTATTATATATTATAATGTGTAACACGTATTAAAGTGTTACAGCACTTAACACAGGGCCAGGCTGACGTGGTGTGACCAGTGCACAGATGTTATTATATATTATAATGTGTAACACGTATCAAAGTGTTACAGCACTTAACACAGGGCCAGGCTGACGTGGTGTGACCAGTGCACAGATGTTATTATATATTATAATGTGTAACACGTATTAAAGTGTTACAGCACTTAACACAGGGCCAGGCTGACGTGGTGTGACCAGTGCACAGATGTTATTATATATTATAATGTGTAACACGTATTAAAGTGTTACAGTTATGAAGGTGTTTTTGAGTCCCTGTTGATGGCAGTACTTCTTACTAAAGTACAAATTTACCTAACGTTTATTTGTGGCAATCGGCGACAAAAAAAGTTAGATTATGATAGCCTTGATGATCATGAGTGTAGGTTGTACAGCGAATAGAACGGCTGCGTGTAACGTGTTGTGTGGGTGTTTGTATAAAACGGTTGCGTGTAACGTGTTGTGTGGGTGTTTGTATAAAACGGTTGCGTGTAACGTGTTGTGCGGGTGTTTGTATAAAACGGTTGCGTGTAACGTGTTGTGTGGGTGTTTGTATAAAACGGTTGCGTGTAACGTGTTGTGTGGGTGTTTGTATAAAACGGTTGCGTGTAACGTGTTGTGTGGGTGTTTGTATAAGACGGTTGCGTGTAACGTGTTGTGTGGGCGTTTGTATAAAATGCGACAAAAGCGAGTGAAAACGCTCCCATGTGCCGCGCCGCGCGCGCATTGTGGGCTTATATTGTTGTACGATTGTGAATGAAGATTGGCTTCATGCCATGTGGGCACGCAGTGCAGTATACTCATAGAAATAATAGATAGAGTGGGGAAGCCATAGGTAGGCTCTATGACATTTTTTTCGGATCCGAACTTATGATGTGGAAGCGAAAAAAACCCAATATAGGTTCATGGCATTGCTATGAATGCCCGTCAGGCGAAAAGACTAGGTGTAGGTTCGAAAATGGGTTCACCTCCCCACTCTCCCTCAGATGGAAGAGATGCATCCGTATACGAGAATGTTTATAATAGCTAATTTACCTATTGTCATCATGGCCAGGGAGAACGCGGGATCCCTCAACCCCACGACTCATCCGACTCACGATTGCTAATGTGGCCTCGGCGCCGACGTGATCGAATGGGCCATGGAGAGGATCATAACTAGGAAGAGGGGGGGAGGCCATAGAAAGGAGATGAGAAATACATTAGATATTATTTGTTTCGCATGCGCATTACGTAGGGAGATTCTATTCATGGTGTGTATTTGATTTACATACTTTGAACATCACAATGTTTGTCGACGGATTTATTCGGAATCGATTTGATTGTTAGATCTAACATCTAATAGCTCTCCTTAATGAGAGACGTAAATATAGTAAGCCACATTTGCTCTTTTGATTTTGACGGACTAATTTTAGGCTGATATCCTTTCTTTAATATTAAGCACATGATTCATAACACACTTGTCCTGTAAGTTCTTTTGGCATACGTCATTTTAATGAGGTTTAAAGTACATGTATTCGGTTATAAAATTATAAAATATTCGTTCTACTTAATTATTTTTTAAATTGTATTGATGGCTCATGATATTATCCTAAAGCGATCAAATCGCCGAAGTCTCAAGTGATTATTTGTTTAAACCTGATGATAAAAATCTATAATTTCATTTATATATAAATGTTTGTGTACTTAAATGACTTGACATCGACGACATGATAAGCTGTAACATATATCTTAGGATATATGTTACAGCCAGGGAACCATTTAATTTTCAGAGAAAAAAAGGATTTTTATTTGTTAATCCAGATCGTATTATTTTACCTATATCTATCTATATCTCTGCATAATTTTATCCAAATCTGTTCAGCAGTTTTCGCGAGAAGGAGTAACGTACATACAAACTCACATTTTCAATATCATGTATTAGGATTTGTTCACTCCTCCGAGATAGCGAAACTAAATTATTGCGATTGCATTACTTCTGATACGGCCTGTGTGTATGTTTATTCACACGATACGCTCCGCTCACTGCGCAAACATCGAATTACAACATGTAACTTCTTAAACGTAATAAGAACAGGGTTAGATTTGATGTATAATTAACGGTTTTGATTACAATCCATATTGTTATTTGGTAATATCCTCTCCATCCGCAAATAAGATAGTGACCTTAGTGTTCGCGTTATGAAATAAATGCGGGAAAGACGGTCGTTGATCTGTGTCGGCCATCTCGTTTTAACTTCTTTTTTTCATAATTTTATTTTGCAATGTTTCACATTGCACTGGAGGCTAAGAAGTACTATGAAGATCTTTCGCCTGATTTTAATTTTTTCGCCCAAGCCTATAAAATATAGGTATATTTTGTAGTTATTTGTACGTCATTCGATTTCCATAAAAATGAAAAGCAAATGCAAATTGAGCTGAAATAATTTTAATTATTAACGTATTTATTTATTATTTTTTTTTGTATTTGGCCTTTAGTAGAAACAAATAAATTAATAAAAATCAGCAGAATTAAATTATTGTGAAACAAATTTATACCTGCTGACCTACATAACTTACTTTCGTCTATCAGCAGCTGTGACAATCTTGAAGTTCCTTGAAAGTGGTTTTAGTGAAGGGTAGTGCCAAGCTGCATTGCAGCCGAGGAGGTTGCGCTCCCATGCCGTAAAGTCGCTCGCTCGTTTCGTGATTTGTGATTAGCCGGTAGCACATTGGCCCCTCCAATTTCAGGGGAAAGGGAAACGTATCTGCAGAACAATTATGCGGATCACTTACCTTTTGATTTTCTGCTCCTTTGTCCCCTATACTATAAGAAACGATGGCACTTAAAATAATTATGATACAGAACTTCTGTAAATCGGCGCTTGACGTAACCGAAATGATTGTCAACCTTGTGCACCTTATTAGTGCTTCCATAGTGGGCGAACGAACTTGGAACACCTGTTCGCGTCTCCCCTATAATGATTATTCAAGACTATGTAACGCGATTAGCACGTAAGGATGTCCTTTTGTCTATTTACCGTTACATCACTCGTTTGTTACATAAACGGTTGCGCGAGCCAAGGTAATGCGTTCAGTCGAACCTTATTTTTATAACGTTGCGATTTAATCGATTTTCACGGTAATGCACATAATAGACTATGGAAGCAATAGAGTATCGCAAGTAGGTAACGTTCTGAGATTTTAAATTTTAAATTACAATGCAACTATATAAAAGTGTTATGATTTTAAAATACTAAAATAAACGGGGAACTTCAAATTTCAAACAAATCCAGGAGGAGATTGATTGATGGTATATACTCTAATAACTATATATGGAAACCCAAGGAGCCATAATGAGAGCTAATTGTGAAGGCCAACACAGATAAAAGTTCCTTTTTTATAATTTAAAACATAAATTTAATCATATTCTCGGCTGCCAGTTTCGTTGACCTTCAAGAGTGTCAAGGGACCATTGCACCAGACTGTTAAACATTAAAACATCCTCAAAACGCTCGGCATATCTCAGAAAACACGCAGACGCGTTTTAGCGGTATCTTTGTAAACAAATCGTCATGTTTTTTGACCTTGAGCGATTTGGAAGCTCCGACAAGCTTAAATACGTTGTTCCAAACTGTCGTTTACGTTTTTGTAGGTATATCATGTTCTTTATGTACAGTTATATACTATACAATCTTTAGTACCTACATGCAAACATGACCCACCCCAGCATAGTCACCGAATTTGTACCTATAATTATTGTCTACGTTCTGCAATGGATGAGTAATCGAGAGAGAACACGTTTGCTGAGGTGTTCCGGACACACTAATCTTCGGCGGTTGTTCTCGTAGGTTTAGAAATGATGGACAGTACCCACATCATCTTACATTCAATTGTGAAGTAGACCATTCTTGTTATTTAAAGTATATTTTATGCACCCAGTTCTCATCAGTATTCTAACGACACCTGTTAATTTAGGCGACAGCAGGGAACTAAGAAATATACAAAACTACACTCGTATCTCTCTCACTCGAAAAACAGTACACTGCTGCTTCATAACGCCAGCACAATAAACAAACAAAATATTTTCAGCTTACAGCAGACTCCTTGTCTAAAATGCAAAAATCGCTGCCTCCCCTACGTATCTTATTGTACCCAAGAGGGCATCAATACGAGCAGCCACCTTGGTTGAATCAAACTTCTCACGTACCTACTGTGGTTCAGTTGTCTTGCATGTTGTTGTTTGATATTAAATCTGCCGCGCCAGAAATGACCGCGTATTGGACACAAGTATTTATTACGAGCGTTATAATTACAGGATTCGTGGAATTTCGCAAACCACTTGTAACATTCACGTGCTGGCATTATTAATGCAATAAAATTACATTAAAAATAACGCCAGCAATGCGCAGCACGCATAACGCAACTTAAGCATCTAATTCTGAAGCTGTTAAATGTTCAACATTAAAACTCATGGACATACCAAATTCCCACATTCAAAAATGCAAACAATACACTCCAGCATTCTCGAAACTTCTTGAGTACGAGCAAATCATCTTTGGCATACGATTTTAAGCTTTATCAACAGCAACTTAAGGGTCGAAAGCTATGTTTAGCTCACAGTACGAAGGTTACGGTTACTCGTGAGTTCTATCAACCCACAGTTAATATTCATTTACATATTTTAAATAATTGATGAGCTATTTCAATCACTAATTTGATTTTGTTGTTGTAGTTTTTGTCTTTAAAATTGTGAAATAATACAACGAACTAATAATACAACGAACAAATAATACAACGAACAAATAATACAACGAACTAATCAAGTAGTGTGCTCATTGTCCTCTCCAAGAACCAAACGTTTGTGTCATGGCCTAGGGCACTAGCTATCTCGCGCGCGCTGCCCCCGAAGTCGGAGTGATAGTAATACTTAAATTAGCTGTTACAAACACTCTCATGTAGGGATGCATCTCTCCCACCTGCGGGAGACAGCGGGGAGGGGGGGGGGAATCGGAGCCTTTTTACGACTATCCACTCCCATAAATATCCACATAATCACTATGCCGATGTGACAAGCAGCACGAAAGCGACACCTTCAGTGTCGCTTTTCGTGTACGACGGTATTATGTAAGCGAGAGGTACCTCCCCGGTCGTGTCGGCCCAATTCTGTTGCATAGGAGGATGTAACTATGCATGGCACTACCTCCTCCTATGCGGCATGGCACTACCTCTTCCTAAATCCTAATCCTTGAAGTTATCATCATCATCATCAGCCGGGTGACGTCCACTGCTGGACGTAGGCCTCCCCCATAGAGCGCCATAGGTCACGGTCCTTAGCCACTTGTGTCCAGGGGCTCCCCGCAACCTCAAACAGGTCGTCAGTCCAAGAGGCCGTCCAACACTCAGTCACATGCTAGAAGTTATAAGAAGTAAACAATGTTTAGCCAGTATAGAATATTATAGATTATTAGGAGTTATTACTACTACAATACACCAGGTTGACTACAAACAATTGTAGTTATAACCTGGCTAATGATGGTGATCCCATCTCAATCCATGGCGCCTTTCCACATTACGTCACTATTATAACCTTTAATGCAGCGGGATTAGACTTCGATTCCCATATCTTGTAAACTTTCTAAAACAACAATCTAATTTAAGAATAATGACTCTATGTTTATGTAATAGAGTCTAAAATTACAAGAGCGCTAGTTTAGATTGTACGGTATATGTGTCTAAGTTGTATTTATTGCCCTCTTCCTTCGAGTAACCTCGTTGATAATGTCTAAAACCTTATTCGCAATAAGATATTTCTTATTACAATGAGATAAAGATGTATTTTGCTCGATAGCCATCTGCCCTCTAGGTTCGCTCGGATTATTAAGTTTTGTTTAGGTTTCTTTGCTCGAACTGTGATAAATCTTAAGATTTACAAATGGGGTTTTATGTTATAAACCCTTTTCTGGCTTACATATAAATGTAATCGGATTTTAAACTGACTAACTCCTCCAGCAGAATCGATATAATGGGCGCATTTTTACAACAGCATAGGATGAGAAAGAACTTTAAATGCTGAGTTTCATGCCCGCTTCTTTAACTCGCGAGTGGCACGATATTTCACTTTATTCACAAAAAATAATCTACTTTACTGCCACTAGGTTACTGTTACTATTATCTGCATTTCATATTCACCTATTTTTAAATATAAAAATACATGGATATGTATTCGAAATACAAAACTTTACGAATTTTAATGTTTTCACTTTGTTCATTTCATGTGAATTTCGAAACAAAGCATCTAGGCAAATTTATAAACGTTACAATAAATTCTATACAAGAAAATGGTACGGTTGGTCATTTGAGGTAACGGATATTTTATCGCCATGACAGTGATTGCTACCGAGATACGCAATGGGGAAGGCCATCAACATTTACCCGTTAATGCTTACGATGGAAAACGTTTAAACTTGATAATATATCTGACAAGCTAGCGTAGCACAACAGGAAGTGGACGACGTTCTTGGATTGGGCAAGCCTATATTGACGTGTGTGGTAGACACATTTGCACATTCAATTAGTACTTCGGTCTATTTTAAGTTGAAATGGGACGGAAATTGTGATACACAAATATGATATTCGCGTCAATATAATAATTGAATACGGACATTAGACGTGATCCTAATATATTAACATGATTTGTCCATATTAGGAATTGCGCCTAAAATATCAATCAATTGGTATTTTCGGTAAAGCTTTTAACCTTTTCCTAATGAGGATTTGCGTAGCTTAAGATTATTTTGTTCAAGGCTAAGTTAGGATCCTAATACACGTATATAAGACGTAATGTTTATGCCTAACGGGAAAACAATGAGGAGTCTGTTATGGACAAAGTTGAAGTTTGGTAAACAACCTCGAGACAATGCAATAAAATATCAATCCTTTAGGACAGAACTAAATAATCATCGGTCATGTTTATTTTAAATATTTTTACTAGACGCGTAGGTACGGTAGAGAAATACACAAAAGCTTGTTCTTACACACTTCATACTAAAATAGGTATACTTGTTGTCAGAATGTCATGATACTCTCCATGAGTGAAACGTTCACTTCAAGCGCCGAGGTCATTTTGCCTACCGTGCGCAAGCTGTCCCCGGAGCCAGAGGCAGTGGAGGTAGGACCTCTCTAACCCTCAGTTAAATTACACACACTTTCATATTGGGATGCATCTCTCCCATCTGTAGGAGCAAGGGGGTTCGCTAATCACTTCGCGCGGCCAGGAATCATAAAAATTAGATGAAGCTGGGATGGGATTCTCTTTTCTTGCAGAGATAAACTCAGACCCGAAAAAACCTCATAAACATTACATTATAGATATATATATGAGAACAGAAGACCTTGATTAAATATGTCTAAGATAATTTTCTACTATCTAATAACAGTGATTATAGAGCGCTATATTCAGTTTATTTGTTGCTTATTAATGCATTGAATAGGTATCTGATGTTAAATTCCATTTAGTCAAGATTGTCCAACGGTAAGTCGATTGTGGCAATATGTCATACTTATTGACAGTTACAGCAAAGTTGCTCTAAACTTTAGCCTGTGTGTTTAGCCGGTATTATTGTATTTGACAGCCAATTGTATTCTATATTATTTAACAACTAATTACATATTTCTGCTTTGGGTCTTATTCTGATTAGTTATTTACATTTTGTACTTTGGCTTAGGTACCCCGACTTTACAATCTGTATACATATCAAAGAGTAAAAAAAGTGTGTATGTATTCAAACATTTTTAAGAAATAATAATGATTAGGTGATAGGGACACAGAAATATAAATTTTTCGAAGGAAAACATTGTCTGGAATGGAACATTTTTTGTTGTATAGCTATTAAATATCTGGGTACCTTGCAGGGTGTAATTTGTTTTCAGAACTGGAATCTCTGGCATCTGATGTAGAACCTACACAGAAATAAATTTTCTATCTTTTTCCTAGTAATTTAGTAAGTCCAGGGTACTAGCTAGTATTATCATAATTTTATTGTGATAAGAATTATCATCATCGCTCAATCAATCACGGGTACCTTAGAGTATTTGATGAAAGGAATTGTTAGACTGCAACTCTTACCATGATTTTCCTTACATTGTCCTTGACTACATCTACATCTTAGTAAAATGTAAGACAGAAGTACTTTAAATTTCATTTACCCGTTAGAGGTTGCTGGTTTTACGAGGGGGGATTGATAAATATTCTGTTGTATCTGCATCGGCTTCAAATAACTTCAAACAGTCACGTGAAGTAGTCAATCGCGTACTTTTTGTTCAACTGAACTGACTGAAGCAATCGTGGAAACCACCTCGCAGACACCTTGTGGAAACCCAATTCGTTGACTATGATGTTTTGAGTTCATTCATAAGAGATGCCGATAATCTTGGTTATCTCTCTAATTTTTAATCTGCGGTCCCCCATAATTAAATCGAGTACTTTTTAATATTTTCGTCTTATGACGGCACGCTGATCGATTTGCTCCGTTTGCAGAAAGTGTCCGATTGCTTTGTTAAAAAGAAAATGAAATCACAACTAATATCTATAATAATTATCGCACACGTTTCGAACTTCTCACAATTAACTAGTCTGAACTGAACTAAATAATGTGGGTAGATTTGATTTCTAGAATTGAACGAATCTATGTTAGGCCGAGTACTTTACAATCCGAGTGGATTGAACTTGCTGCTACTTCATTTCTGATGTTGATATTTGTTGATTCTGATGTTTCTGATGTTGTTGGTATCAATGTCAGAAATGAAGTAGCAGCTAAACTAGCTGTTCTTGGGCTTCTGTTCTGGCTTCCACTTGGGGCAACCGTACCAACCATATTGAAAATCTTGGTTATACCATTGTGTGGACTTTTTCTAATTACGTCTACATTTGGCCTGCAATAAACAAACAGCACTACTTGATAACAGGCGGCCTTAAAACAATCAACTATCCCCTGATGCCCCTGGCGCCTGGCTTCTATTGTGATATTAACTGCGGCACATTGTTTCATTTGCGTTGGTGCTGGGATGTTGTCAACAATAGCAGGTGACATTGACGACGCCTTGACCTGCCTGATAGGGCTGCTGGTTGTCTGTTTATATTATATAAAATCGAAGCGTGTGACCCTAATTACATACTCCACAACCAGAGACGAAGCGGGTAGATTACGTAGATTCTACCAGAGTGTATTGGCGACCACCTCTGTGGTGTAACCGTGCTGGTGTCGCCTGTTAAGACCGTTAGCCGCGTGGGGTCCTGGGTTCGTTCCCCAGGTCGGGCAAGTGTTATTAAATGTTTCTCAGATTATTCTGAGCACGCATTACATTGTCCGTGATTAGAATGTGCCCGAAGTGGCCATAGGCTTGCCACCTATTACATCATGGGCCTCAGTACCTTGGCTGGTGGTGGGTGCTCTAGTATATCTACTTACGAGTTGTGTATGTACTAGCACACCTCTGCCTACCTTTTCGGAGAAAATAGGCGTGAGGGTACTTTATTAGCAATTTTAGTATGTTGTGGTTTTGAGTTTGGATTTTCATGGACTTTCAGATAATTTTCAGAGAGATTTAATTAAAAATACATCTCGGCAGTTGGGGGTAAAAAGTAGGACTTAAAAGCTTATACTAATTAGTGCAAGGTAAAGGGAAATAAAAAGCAAAAATATCTGTCATACAACACAAAGTACATAAAGTATTGTTTCGCGAATCGATATAAGAGGCCAAGTGTGGATATAAAGTCCTTGCGTCGACTACCGAAACTATTTCAAATGGATGACAAGATATATAAGTTATTCAATTGTTTTCCATCTCTGTCTCTTCCTCAATCAACATTATCATCACTATCCACAACAATACCATCAATGGTGATGATGTCGTAGACCATGATAGCAGTTGACAACACTTTGAGGCAGACTAGTTCGTGTCTGATGATGATCAATACCACGAACGTAATGTTAAACCTCAATAACTCGAATACTAAAAAAATATTTGATAATTATAGACTAACTTCATTAACGTCGGTTCTGAACCGTACAAGATAGAAATACGAATGAATTAATGACATAATACAACGAAATAGGGTCTATATTGCATCGGACAATACTGCGAAAGCATAAGCCATCGGTGCACGCAATTTGAAGTGCTGAGGCGCCTTTCCCGGCTTTCTCGAACGGCGCATGCGTGACGCGGAGACAAATGACAGATATACGTTCGTCCCTGTCTCTCGTATGGCGTTTATATCGTCGTCTCACTTATACGTCGCTTGATATTTCTTTTATTCATAACTGTTGGGTTTTCTTTAATAACACTAAGTGATAGTTAAGTGAACTCAGTTGAAGAGATACGAGCGTCACTGCCACGCTGAGCGTCTAGTTGTCACAGAAGCTGATACTCTACTTTTTATTTACACAGATAACATATAGAGATGTCTCCTGGGTCCACCAGTTTATATTATTAAAAAAACTGGATACGCGCGAATCGCCACGGGTTCTGTACCTACTGTACCATTTATTATGAATCAAATAAACCTTATAGTAATGCTGTAATGTTTTTGACAGTGATACAGTCTACAGAGTGACATTTTCTTTCCATCCAATGTACATAACATTGGATGGATACAGTTGAATTGGGCCAGCACAACAGGGGAGGTACCTCTCGATCACATGACAGCTGTTATGGTTTTTCTGTTGAGTTACGGAACCGTAAAATATAATTTATAATAAGTCTTTTTACATTTTTTTTTCGGTGGGACCTACTACTGGTTGGCGGCGCTTATTGCTCCCGCCTCTACAGTTCATCGGAGCAGCGAGGAATTTTGTGTTTTCTAGATTAGGAAGACGATGGGGTGACAGACCCTCCTCTTTTCCAGCAGATGGGAAGTGATGTACTGGGTTGTTTGTGGGCGTACGCCATAGGAATAATCTTGAGACCGAAAGGGGGGAGATGGTCCTCATTTCCACGCTAGTGGGACGGAGCGCGCGCGATGCTGTTTATGATGCGGTGGCGTGGATAAGGATAATTGAGCTCATTTATTGTTTGGCTTGTCTGATGAGGCTGCCTCCTCCTTATCAGACGGGCAGGATTTGATTCGTGATCCAAATCAACAAAAGCCGTGACCAAGATTTAATTTATTATTAGAGCTCTCTAAAGATCGCGTTTGTATTTATCCTAATATTTTATTAGACTACACTTCATTATATGTAACTCGTTTATAACAAGCAGTCACAATGTTCCTGAGACAAACATGATTCAACTTAATGTCGGTAGTGTTACGTAACCGAATATAATCGAGACGACTGCTTTATGCTCACGAAAGAGTCCAGTGTAGCATAAGACATGACGGTCTACTATTGGTGAGTTTGTGGTCGATAGGGAGTCATCCCGAAAATGGGAAGGATGCAGATGATTAGGTAAAGTGACTATTAGTATCTTGTTCGAGGAAACCCCCTCCCCTCGCTCACACGAACGTGGTGGCAGCTCACGCACGGCTGCTATTAGCCTTATCGTGGGGAATGGAAGAGCCCATTGAGCTATCAGGACTGGGAGAAACCTTCCAACACCTTCCACCACGGGCGGGTGGTACGCCTCGCGCGCGGTCGGCTTGGTTAGAGTAACTAGTACGGATCTACCTCTGGACGGCCTCCTCGTTATATACTTGTAGGATAGAGGGGTGATACACATACGCACGCACACACACACACACACACATACACAGACTTTTTTATAGTGTAATATGGCAAACGAGCATTCGAAGCCTTTGACGACTACCGATGCCCGTAGTCATCTGCATAATTTTTATGGATACTTTGTCCCGCCTCCCCTCCAGCGGATCACCGGTAACTCACGAATTGAACGAAACGTGATAGCAAAGCTGTCTCATTTCATGGTACCCGATGCGCCGGCCAAATTCGGCTGTAATGAAACATGACACCTAACTCAAAGTGACGAGTAATCTCACACGTCAACACGCTGCCACCGGCCCAAGGGTTACTAGCCCATAAAACGACCTTATGGGCCAGGATTTTCAAGACTTAAGTTTTGTGACAATGTAATCCATACTTTTATACAATGCATAGAGCTTGAACAGACATGGACTTTATATATTCAAACATTTGGGGCCACTTCACAAGCTACTAAATAGCTGTTTACCTTGTCTCTTTATCGCCACATAAATGCGTGCAATTAATGACTTCTAACCGCAACCTGTAAAGCCGAATTGTTATTAGGCTAACCTGGTTATTAATAAGAATACATGAATCCGGCCGTTAGATTACTTAGTAGATTGTAGAATCTATGCGCCTGATCTTTGGTCTAGCTGTAAGCATGTTCGGCCACAGTCGTGAGGTCCCGGGTTTGAGGCCTACGTCGGACCAAAGTATTATTGAAATATTTAATTACTAACACTTACCCACAGAGTAACATCCGACGTTAGGAAGTTGCCAGTATTACATCCACTCGGTCGGATCTGGGCCAGATATCCCTTTGGTCCTATCGGAATAGGAGCGCAGGCGTACTATTGTGTTTGCAGACACAAGTGTAAATGTAGACACACAATTCTATAACATGTTCTTCGCAGTTGGCTAATTTCTATAGACATAGCTGCCTTAGACTACATTATGACTAGGAGCTCATGACTATTAGAACATTTGCAAAATGAGTTTGAGTACACCTAAAGTTAGCAAACAGTGACGCTGCAACAGCCGAGTGTATAAAAGAGGCACAAGACCTACTTGCGCGAGCTTTTCACTCATGCAATATACATAACACTTGTCAATCACGTCGTCCCCCTAGCCTGGATGTTTCTAGCTGAACGAACCGATCTGGCTCAATGTGTTGAGCTAAATCGCTTTGGTAAAATATTTTAAGCCAAATTATAGTCACCTTCTTAAAGATCTGCTATAATTTTCTTCTCCTTCCTACGGACGAACGGGGAGATATCGCTTGCTCGCCTCTGTAAATATCACTTTACAGAGGTGAGCGAGCGGGGAGGGTCCCCACAAAAGGCGACGGCATAGCCATCAGGCTATACCGTCGTCTTTCGTGTATCCCTTTGTGTATATCCGGTAGGCTTTTGGAGGCACAACAATTATATCTCACGTCTTTGGAAAAAATCATGATTCTAGTTCACCGATGCGATTCTATAAGTTTGATCTATAAGAGTGTATACTTTGAGGTACAGAACCAGAAAAGAGAACAGTAGAATGTCCAATTAATAACAAACATTTAACTTCTCGTGTCTGGATCACGCGTCTCCTTACTCCTCACAAAGCAAAATATTTCTTACATCTTCTCGTATGTTCGGTGAGGCTGTGACCACTTATGTAGACTTAGGGTATAAGGATACCTCCTGTTGGCTGCAGACAGTCTCGGATAACTGCAAAGATAACACTCACTTTTTACTAACCCTTATTAAAAACTGGATTGATTCCATTTTCTGTTCTTGTCGTATCTTAAGATTGTTCTTAATTGAGAATATGGAGGGACAGTGATTGAGTAAATGTATTTAGAAGTCTGACTAAACCTCTAATAGCCCCTTAACCCCCTGTTGACTCCTCTTAAATAATTATAAATTAAACAGTCACACCAACACCCTTCACACGGTTCGCGACGGTTTTGTAGGAAAGATTTCTTTTTCATAGTATAATACATAGCAAACGAGTAATCGGAGCCTCTTCACCACTACCGACGACGCCCATAGACATGCACGTTTCTCATGGGCCACGGGCTACTAGAAAACCGCACAAAACTCGACAGCAATGCAACAGGGTACTACGTCTTGCTAAAATGTAACGTCACATCTGGCAGATAGAGGCACGGCGAAATGTGGCCCCCGTAACATTAAGTGAGTTCCGCGGTCAGGTCAAAGTATCAATAACAAGGAAATAACACATGGCGATATTTCATATGGAGTCGATCTGAGAAAGAAGTTAGTGCAGGAATGTCAATGCGAACCGGTAAGGAGCGCGGGTGCGCTGGCGTGTAATTGTACCCGGCAGTACGCAAAGCTATCTGCGGACACGCCTTAACGTGTACCTACCTGTATATAACTAGTATAACTCAGGAAACCTCACCCAAACTTCTTAAGACCACAAGACAGACTCTTTCAATGAGCGCTAAGACGAACGACCTCCTGCTGCTCGCATCCATCCCGGACCGGCTACTGTACGAAGATCGTCTTCCCACCTGGTGTACGGTGGACCAACACTTCGTATCGCTCGCTCACGTCTGTGCCCGTGTTGTGTACATAGAATATCCAGTACGGCCCCGAAGGCCATGAGCTGAGGACACCTCGGGTGTGTACCTCAGTGATGTATTATAGCTCGCTATCGTACACGTAATACTCCTCATCCAGAGTCCATCTCTTAGGATGCCCACACAGCCCTCCATATGCCATCCTGACCTAACCCATCAACACATATAAGTATATACTCCCCCTCTCTGTAAATACACTAAAAAAACTGTTTTCTAATAATTGGTTTTACGTTATTTTTATTTTTGTTTCTTTTTTTTTGTTTTCTACTCAACTTTTTATAACAAGCTAAGCAGCTTGAGAAATAACTAAGTATGTTAAGTAAATGTTTAGATAAAATCTTGCTGAATTAGAGGCAAATCTGAACTCCATAGGGAACTCCATCTCCATAAAACTTATTTGAAGCATAGCTAAGATTTGGGGATATTGTGACCACAGATAACAAATCACTGAGGATATCCGAATAACTTCAAAGAGGAACACTGAACGAATAAAATTAACCGACAGATAATCGACAGCCGGAACCGCATTATCGATTTTTATTTATATCGAAATCAAGTTTGTCTTTGCGTCGTTATTGCTATTAAATAATACCGTTAATACGAGCTGGCCGACGCTACCGAGTACCGATTCGGAACCGGTGTGGCGGTTACTTTCACTGGGGAAAGTGGAGTGCAGCAGCCGGCGGCCGACTTAAATGTCTTCATCTGTTACGTACAAGTATCCACTTATTAAATGTTATCTTAATTATAAGCTCCGTGAGACTGTAGTCACAGATCACGAGATTGGACGGTACATTGTTTTAGTCTGATTTTTTTATCGTGATGAACCTACGCTAGAATATTGATACTGTGAAAGGCGCGTTTGGCGTTTTTTGAAATAAGAACAAGCACTAGGCGACACCGTCACCGACACGACGACATGTGTATGTCGTAGTCGCTGTTTACAAGTCGCCGTATAACATTAGTCGCCACAAAACAAAACGGCCCTGTTTAGGAAAATGCATAAACAGGGCCGTTTTGTTTTGTGGCGAGTTAAAGGTTAGAAAGATTGTCGTTGTGAGATGTTCGTCAATATGGCGGCTGACGTTCAGCCTCATTAAATCTCTTGATTTTAGGCAGCCATAGTGATGATACGAGTATGAAATTAGGCAAAGTGTTTTGAGTGCAAATAACTGCTTAGTCGGGAACGTTAGTAACTAAAACGTGTCAAAAAGGCTGATAATGATTCACTTTATATCAATAAGGCTACCTTTATTGAATATCGTGTAACACCGAACTCTTTCTGGCGCATTTTAACTCAGCCGTATTCAATAGGCCCTGTTTTTGAAAATGGCTAGCCATAATGAAATACGGCGACTTAGACAATCCGAGAGCAACATGAGTATAGTATAAAAGTTTTAAAGAGATAAAGTAATGAAGATATAAATATATATGAATTATTGTTATTAAAATTTGTACGAAATAAGGCAATAAGCTAACAGGAGGAAGAAATTTACAATATATATATACACATAGTGTAAATTTACAATATATTTACACATAGTGTAAATTTTTAGCTTAAGGATGTCTAGTGCTAAGTGGGAAAAAATAGATGACTATATTTTGGACTTCGTTTTAAATTGATGTCGAGATTGTCAATGCCCTGCTATCGCCAGCAAATTGTAGCTTTAGGGTAAAATAGAATAAAAATTTAATTTAAATTACATATCTGATAGCGTATTGTTCGAAATGACGGTCCAAGAAATATTTGCAGAATTGTAAGTTGTAATGTAACACAGTCTCGACTTTCTCATCTGTCATCCGAGATAATAAACGTAGCTCTGTAGCGGAGTCGATTGTTTATCAGAGCAGTAAACTAATATGAAAGTACTTTCGCTTTTCATATCAACGACTAGCTGCGGCCCACGGCTTCACACGCATCGAACCCATCCCAAGGAAATTCAAGGAGTCGTGTAGAGCTCATATCGGTACAATTGCCAGCACGTTAACTATTTTTGCTTTTTGTGACCGGAGTATTTTAGAAATAAAATGTCTAGCCCTATAGACCTCGCTACATCATCATACATGAAAATCATTACGCCCGAACTTCCTGACAGACAGATTTTTATACATTTATTTATTGTATTCTTATCGAAAATATCTTGTTAAATATATATCACTTAAAAAATCTTGTTAGAATCAGAGACTTAAGTTTCATTTCACTGTATGTATAAATATATGATATAATAATAACTCGATCAGGACATGCGTTTTATCGTTTTATGTATAAAATTCTCGTGTCACGTTACCCGACTAATCCGAAACGGCTTTACAGATTTTTACCAAATTTTATGTGCACATTCAATAGGTCTGAGAATCGGCTACTATCTACTCAAAAGTGATAAGGGATTTTCACACAAACCGGCAAGACAACATCCATGAAAATCTGTTAAAATTTTTGAAGTCGTACTTCTTTTGGCGCCCTAGGGAAACATGATGAGTGTAAATTTTTACGATACGCGAGCATTTCCTTACGAAAAATGGACACCCTGTAGTTAACCGTAGTCAACATTTTGGCTTTTCTCCTGTTACGCTAAGGAGGTATATCTTATAACGCGTGCGCATAAGTACATACATACACACATTTTTTTGTTTTCACTTTTTATTGGAGGTTATGTGCCAGTAAACTGCAATCACGTTTCATTACTATTTGTTTAAAATTCAAACTAAGTTTTTGCTTGGGGTGTTCTTATTAACTTAAGCGTGGTTAAGTATATATGGTTGTATGAATATATGTGTTTATCTATGTATGTTATTTAAACTAAACAAATGCATGATATATTACAAGTGACAGAGCCTCACGGGTTAAATACCAACTGTACAAAGAAAATTAACTACTCGCAGTGTAGAAGATTTAGGTCAAGATACGTGACGCTAGGGCTGTCACTCGTGGTTTCTTGACGTATCGGATGTTGGTATACTACCAAGTTAGGCTTCATAAATCAGGAGGTGCGTGGTCACCACTGTTGTTGTTGATGATAAAGATCGTCGGTATAACCTTGTTGATGCAGGAGGAGGTAGTGCCCTGCTGCTTTGCAGCGGTATTGGGCCGCCGAGGTACCCCTCCTCGCTCACATTACACCTTACTAAATATATAGATATCATCTATGCTGTAACGCTTCGTGCGGATTGTTAGTGGCCGGTGGCCCGTTAGAGGGGAGAAGGAATGGCAACGCATCTGCATGTCAACAATGATGCGGCTGCGGTGGTCGTTGAAGGGCTCCGATTGTTCGTTTGCCCCTTATACAATAAAAAGGAGGAGAGGAAGTTAATGGAGTTAAGTAAGTAGAGATGTTATACATATAATCTACTTAGAAAAAATCAATTATTTTGTTATTTATGTGTAAAAGACATGTGTCGTCGCAACACTAAACTGTTCAAAGCAAAATAGAAAGACGAAACGAAAATAGGCTTATTTTTTCTATGAGAGAGAGAGGGAGAGAGATACCAAAAAGTATCGTGAAAAGTTTTATCCTGACTTTTTCCCGTTTCCTTCGTAACGCGTGATAAAGAACTTCGTTCCAAAATATGTATTCATTTGTACAGTGATATTAGTATAAGGGAGCAAACGAGTAGCAGGAACATTTTCATGACTGTCGCCACCCATAGACATCCGCATCATTGTTATGCACCCACGAGGAGCCCGAATAGTTTTCACTTCAAAAATAGATCTGATAAATTTTACCGCAATAGAAGATAATGCCAAGCCGCAAGATATGTGCCAGGCGAATTGGGCACTACCACGGCCGTTGTCCCATAAAAAAACTAATGAATGACAACCCTCGACATATGTCATTAAAGGCATTCAGATGGTAGTACGCGGAGGCGCGTGTTCGTCGTGTGTACGTGGCACATTCACCATAATCATAACTTGTCCTGGCCCTATGCGATTTACGGCCGTTTCTAATAAATGGGTTTTGGTAACTGGACATAGAATTTTTACATTAATTCCATGTGAAATATGTCGCAATTCTATCTCCAGTAGTTAAATCCACTAAAATGAAAACAAAAAGGGAAAAATCCTCTTAAGATTTATATAACAGTCATTTAGTTTGAAATAGTTAGTTGTCATAAAATCTGATTTCTTATAGTATAGGGGGGACAAACGAGTAAACAGAGCCCTTCTACGACTACTGACGCCCATGGACATCAGCATAATTACGATGCCGATGCGTTATCCTCCTTATCATCTCCTCCCCAATAGGCCACCGTTTACACGTTACAATGACAACAAATTAAATTTCTAGCAGAACGTCTATCGGGACAGATATCAATAATTTTTACAGATAACTAAGAATTCGTTTTGATTTTCTTTTCAAATTTTGCTTACGTCATCGAAGATTTCATAATAGTCAAAATGTTTGGAAAATGCTATACAGCCTGTTCATCACAAATGACGTGGCACTCTAATGGTAAGATTTTTTCAAATCACTCCAGTAGTTTCGGAGCCTATTCAATACAAACAAACCAACAATCAAATGCTTCCTCTTTATTATATTATGTTGTCATAGAATAAACAAGTCATATAAGAGAACGAATTTTATTATTATATAATATATTACCTCTCCGTGTTTGTATGGTATCATGCGCGCACATCGCAATATATCACTCATTTTTTAAACGCGCAAAAGGATGTATAAATTGTATAACCAAAATTGGAACTTTAGCTGAAAGTTTTCACTGTCAATTTGTTGTTCAGATCACAGGCACACCATTGATCGCACCCACATGAATCGTGCCGTGTGTGGGGCCCCGCCGAGAGGTATAATTACAATGTAGATTGTAATGTTTAGTAGAAAGTTATTTTCGTTTAACCCTGTTATAAAGCTGTATGTGACTGGAGGTATCCGGGTTCGTGTCCTTTTGGCCTCTTACGGCACATAATATTAACAGCGTCTTTAAACCGCTTAACACTGGTCAATATTTGATAAGTGTTTGTTAATCATTTTTGTGAGTATTAAAATAATGATGAATATTGAACTGGTGTGTGTGTATATATAGGCCTTCCCACGACATTCCATTCTCAGTGTCGTAGTGTGTGTAATGTTTTCTTTAATGATGTAAAGAAAATGTATGAATGACATTTTATGCGCTGTACCTTAATCCGATGATGGATGACGGAATATAAATGAAAAAAATAATTAGCTTTCTCTGTTCTTCTCGCATTGGCATTGCTGTCATAGTTTAGAATTCAATTGGATCGAATTGTTCCCAAAAAGTGGGGTTCTACATGTTCTACATTTCCTAATTCAGTTATACGTAGTAATGTGTAATAAGTTATGAGGACCACCGCCCGCCTAGACCTGACTTCAGTTCACATTGTTATAGCACTTACGAATTTCAGCGTCATTTATTAATGTAGTTTTACTATCACTACTTGCCTTAGGAATTGTAAACGCAACTTGACGCATTAACCTTTGTAACTTTATCATCTTCTAATGGCCATAACAGTTTTAAATTTTGATTGCTAGCAATATAATTGGTAGTAGATTAATATGAAGCAAAAGTATACAAAAACAACTAAAATAAAAACACGCCGGAATATTAGAGACACAGAGGACAGGTTTTAACAGCTATCGGGTTTAAAGTGAGATTTTTTAAAGTAGATTAATAGTAATTTTGTGTCTGATACTGCATACCCTACTAATGTTATAAACGCGACAGTTTGTAAGTATGGATAGATAATGTTGTTTGCTTCCACGTACAAACTACTGAATAGATTGTAATGAAACTTAACATCAATATAGACAGATGTGTTAGTGAAGCTTACGCGAATGTTACTCATTACAATAAAACTACTTTTACTGATTTTATCATGGTCACGGGTGGACTCTGCTGGTTTATGTAAAGCTTCCGAAACGTTGGGTTAGTTAAATAATTGAATAAACCGCGATAAAATCAGTAAAAGCAGTTTTATTGTAATGAATACTATAGCTTATACATCAGAGAAACACACAGCCTGTGACAATAGTAACTTTTGCGCGTGGGTTTGTCTGTCCACGAGGACGAATTCGCAGGTAACAGCTATTGTAAAATAAAACCTGACTAGTCTGTTCGTAATAAACTCAAAATACACTGCACTTTCGATTTTATGAGGTTTCCTTTTCGAACGCATTTTCATGCAGTTATGATCTATAGATAGATAGATGTCTGTATGAGTATAATTTAATAATTTACTCAGGTTTTATCAGAACTGTTTGTGATATGATGTTAATTGGTGAGAATATTAGAGGGATCGAGAAAATATCAAGTCATCCGTCAACGTTGCCTTATCATTTTTATCTTTTATCATCATTTTTCTCTTTTATCCCACCTCTGGCGGCCGGGCCGCCAGAGGTGTGATAAAAGAGACCCAGGGAGGTACCTCTCGCACATATACCGCCGCAAAGTGATTTAAGAAACGATTACATTGTGCCTGATGCAGCATGCATTGTGAAAGTTAGTCTCATGCTAATGGTCCACCCAGGGAGGTACCTCTCGCACATACACCACCGCAAAGTGTCTTAAAGGACGATAAAATAATAAACTCCAAAATATGAAACATCATCATCTCATCATCTTTAGATATTTTTTTTATATTATAGAGCGACAGGCGAGCATTCTGAACCTAAAACACATTACGGAATTGTTTAGCAGATGTGTAAGGAAGATCCTTTCTGTTTGCCCTCCATTAGGTCATGATATAAAAATACGATGAATATTATAGAAAGAGCAGTACCTGCAGTTCAAGGTGACTAATTACCAATTAAATTCGAGAGCGGCAGGTTGTTCTCTCGCGATTAGACGTAATTATTGCGTTCAGCCTTTTATTACATCCATATATCGTTATAATATCCGTCTTAAGACTTTTACTTTTTGGCCTTTTTACGTGGCTGTCGTAAAATTCAATGCAACATGCAAGCTCATTCGGTGCTCAGAATGTTGTAAAAAGATGAGGATTAGATATATTTTTCTTTGTAAAAGATAAATTAAGTAGTTTTAATACAATATCACATCAGGACACCCGTGACCAGGGTTGCAGTAAAGCTTCTGAAACGTGGAGCTAGTTAAATAATCAAATAAACCGCGATAAAATCCGTAAAAGTAGTTTTATGGTAAAGAGTAACATTCGCGTAAACTTAATACATCAATATAAATAATAACGACAGTATGTATCAAGATATATCTCATTCAGAGTGAATCCTAAGTGGTTGAAAGTTGGGAATTTCGTTCTAACTGTGAAATCAATATCAAGACGCATTTGTTGTTAACAGCAATGGTAAATGTATTTATAATGGCACCGCATGGCAAAAATATCACGGATATTGTACTAGATGTACCACACGTTTTCACGCGCATAAGTTTCGGGGCAAAAATAAATAATTTACAATATTTTCTCGGAGAAATTGGATTTCGATTCGAACACAAACATATGATATTAGAATCTTATAATCAAAATCAAAATATTGTATATTAATAATATCTCATTAATCAGTAGTACATCAATCTGTCAATCGTCAACAAATCGTGTGAAATCTTTATTTATTGATGAAAACCGTATAAAACTTCTGAATATGGATGTAATTTCGAAGATTATTTTAGTTTAGCTGGAGTATACATAGGGATTTCAAAGATTTCAGCGCTTAGTGGCAACCAGATTTGTAAGCGATTACTGTTAAATTGTCAAGTAGTCATTTGATTCTTAAACCTTAATCAGCACGTTCTGAAACACCAAGACCTAATTTTTCACTCCTCCAAGATCTATACTGAAAGCGTGAAATATAGGCTAACCGGGTCAACTTGTGAAAACGGTCCTTAGATGAGAGTTATTTCAGATTAACAGTTATTGACGAGTCACGACTAGTACTCGTAGTTTAGCGCGTGTAACGCGTGTACCTTAAAGGACGTATGTCCCCTGATCTTGTGCGAGTAGCGAGTAGGTACTGCACGATCAGTCGCGTGTGGTGCGAGTGACAAGACGTTAGCGATCCTGTCACCAACATCAGTCCTTCACAGTTGACTACTGTTATTCTTACTATTGATCTACGGTTGAGGATTGCCAATTTTTATTCGCATTTAATTTTTGATTGAGATTATGGTTTAACAAGTTCGTATAAAGTCCCAGTTATGTTATTAGGTATTAAGTGGCAAATATACTACGAATTCTGACTGTAGCGCTACCGGTTATAAGTAAATTAATATGAAGAATGTATTTGGGAAAGCTAAGTATCCACTAGGTAGTTAATAATAAATAGTAAACTGAGTAACCGGCTCTAAGTACCATAAAAATTTAATCGATATAAGCAATTACTACATTTGGTTTGAATACTCAAACGATGTCTCGTAATGGAAGCATTTGAATATTGCAAATATTTGACTGATTATATGCATATGTCTATGACGGATGCAACCTGGACCGAGCGAGATTCACGCATGACATGACAGGCTCTCATCAAAGGATCCGCCGCTGGTTTCATCGATTTCCATTGACGTACCGTAAGTTCAGACCGATAAAATGTGATGATGGCAAAGATATAAATATCATTATTTTTCTAAATAATGATATTTATATATGATGGCAAAGATATAAATATCATTATTTTTCTAAATATGTTCTCATTATCATTATGTTTATATGGCTATAGGTTGCGCATAGAAACACAATCATCGACATAGTAAAGGCAAATTCTAATGAATTAAAAACGCCTGAGCGCATACCTTGCGGCAATTGTAGGGCATAGTTCAGGTAATAGTAAGGTCGGCGGAGTAGGTAAACGATCAGCTATCAGCGCAGGTCGTGAGGTGACTGCGCAGGCGCACCTGGGGCCACACGACTGGCTCTCGCTGTGGAACACTTATATAACGCTCAGGATAATGTGTCCCATCATTGGATGTGTTTTGTGTATCTTAGTCCTATGGTTGAGCAGAAACCGTGAAGTACGGTGTTCCACTACAGAGCGTTACGAGTGGGATATTAAGCATTCATGTTCTTGAATTCTTCACTTGAACTTCATTTGTAGACTTAAAAAAAACTGTGTTGTTATCTATGAATGTATATATTTTTATAGTATAATGGGGAAGATGAGTATTGGAAGCTTTAATCACTGTTAACACCAAGACGAGTCGTTCTCCTTCCCTCCAAAGGAACTGGTCGTTCATATCTACGATGTAATATACGACTAGACATTTCAGAAATAGGTAGTGCCATGCTGCATAGTTGGAGGTAGTGCCATGCACGGTGCATGGGAGATACCTCTCGCTTATTTGATAGCGTCGTAAAGTGTCACCTACGGTGTCGCGTTTCGTGCGGTTGTGAGTAGCCGGTGGCCCATTGG
The DNA here is from genome assembly GCA_017140195.1 of Eumaeus atala. Taxonomy (NCBI): domain Eukaryota; kingdom Metazoa; phylum Arthropoda; class Insecta; order Lepidoptera; family Lycaenidae; genus Eumaeus; species Eumaeus atala. The sequence continues at coordinate 255,441 of JAFELO010000671.1, read as the reverse complement.
ATGCGGGGTCGAAAGGCTAACAACGCATCGGCATAATTATGCTGAAGTTCATGGGCGTCGGTAGTCGTTGAAGGGCTCCAATTTCTCATTTGTTCCCCTATGCTCTAAAAAAATGACTGCCACGTGATCTAGTAGTTAGCATCTTTTAGCACCGGTCCCGTGACAATAACAATTTGTTCCGTCACAAAGAGTATTATTAGGATACCACAACTTCTGATAACAGTTGCGGGTAGCGTTACACCTGCGATGTGAGTACGTTAAGTTGTCAGTCCTGCGACCAATATCTCTGCGGTCGTGTCGGACCAACATCACATCGAAATAAGGAAATGAGGTTATAGGAAGTATACGTATGCTCGTGCACACACTTGTGCCACTACATATAACATGCACTGTGCAGTTTGGCTGGTCGCTAAACAGATGACAGTCGCAGCAGAATTTGCCAGGAGGACATTTTATCCGCAAAAAGTATCGTAGTGTCCAGTGTTCCATACCGACTGTTCCAACCGTTTCACTCCTTGAACGGTAAAGTAAAACCTGGCAACGCAAGCAGTTGGACGCGATCGGTGGATGCTGGCCGCACGGAAGCGCTTAGGAAGTATTATGATAAGCGTTGCGTTCGTGTTTCAAACGGATATAGTAACGCGCTGACATTTGCTGGGGTACGCCGGGGCCAATGGTTTGTATATAATTTACTAGCGATCCGCTCCGTGCATAAATTAAACACTATACGTTCCTCTGGAATCGCTCTATCCATGGACGAAAACTGATGATGAAATGATGTTGAGAAAATCAATCATAGAGACAGATACCTTTTATATTAAGTATAGGTAGATAGAACTAGTTGTGCCTGGCGAGTACACCCATTCTAAATATATACCAAGGAAACCGTAAAATTTTTGGGGATTCAATATTATTTTTAGGTTATTCAAGATTGTAATCTTCTCCAAGTTTCAACCTAATCCGTTTTTGCTTGAAGAGTTAACAAACAATGGTTTTCATATGCTGTAACTCAGGTATATTTATAGTACTCGTGTGGCCTGAGGTTTCACCGGCGTTCAATCTATACCGAAGGAACTATTCATTCTTCGGGGTAAAACGTTATATTTATGTGTCTTTTATAACATATTTCATATAAGGGGACAACGGAATAGTCGGACCCTTTTGGGGACTACCGTGTTACCCTCCTATCCTTCTCCCCTCCAGTGGGTCACCACAAACTCATAAATCGCGAAATGCTATATATGTTATTTGTAGGGGATTACACCTGAGCGAGATCTCAGCTGTCGTACTGGCCCAATTCGGCTATAATACAGCATGGCACTACCTCATAAAAAATCTTGTTTAATCTCTTCCCCAACATCAATAAAGCTTATAAACTGACCTAACGTTCTTTGTTATATTAAATTACATGGAATTAATCCGACTTGACATGTCAATACCACACCTTATACAAATATATCCAAGGGTATTTATTCTACAACTGAGTCCATAGACATCGATAGAAAAAGTAGTAAGTACCTCTTTATTAAATCAACATTAACTTAACGCCTATTGGAACATCAATCAATAATTCGTGAATAGGTTTAATTAAGTGTTAAATAATGTGCACTTGTGTATTTGTATGTACGCACGTACGTACCTACATACTCATACATTTAATGTATGTGGGCACATGATTATATATGTATGGGATCTGTTAGTTGCCGAAGGTTTCAGCGCGAAATCCTACGCACAAGACGTTGCCTTGAGATTAAATAATGTGATAACGTTGCGAATTAAAAGGCTCCTATCAAAGTCCCGGTTCAGGAACTTCCAATTCTAAAGTGTTACATTTAACATCATTGTGCATTTACAATCAAAATCCGTACGTATAGAATATGTGCACATGTTAAATTAGGTAGGTATTAGGTAAATTCATTTTGTAATATATATATATATATATATATATATATATATNNNNACCTACCGGCTACGCTACCGCAAACTTGCGGACCAGTCCTAAATTAAGAGGGTCTTCACGGGGAGAACGCCTTGGTTGATGACCTTCGTCTTCAAGCTCTGCGGTATAGGCGACGTGAGAATGTGATGCAGCTTCCAGAATGCTGCCCAAACCAACTGAATCCTCCTGTCGGCTTCCTTCTCGAAGTTATACCTACCTAAATGCAATATTTTTTTTTATATTTGCCCGAGGTAAATGTATTCGTCTACGAGTTCGGGATCGCACCATCGACGTTGACCGGCCTGGGAAGAATGTGTTCGTTGAACATGACCTTTGTCTTGTCCAAGTTCATCCTAGGGCCAATATGTCGGGAGGATTCATTTAGGCTGTGTAACATTTCCTGCAAGCTCTCCAACGATTCGGCCAACATAACGATATCGTCGGCGAAACGAAGATGTGAGAGGTACTCGCCGTTAATATTTATGCCGTATTCTGCCCAGGTCAAAGTCTTAAAGACGTCCTTCAAAGCATTAGTGAACAGTTTCGGGGAAAACATCCCCCTGTCGTACTCCTCGATGAAATTGGATTGGCCTTGCTTGACCTCCCGGAATCAGAACGGACATAGAAGCAGCGTCATACAATTCTCGTGATATCGGATACTTCAATATATCGCCAGTGGACCTGACATTGCGATAAATCTTCCAGAACAGCCCAGGTTTCGAGAGAGTCAAAAGCTTTCTCATAGTCCACGAGAGCAACGCACAATGGCTGATTATATTCATGTATCTTTTGTACAGTGAAAATATGGTCTATGGTGCTAAATCCTCTACGAAACCCAGCCTGCTCCGGTGCCTGGAATTCGTCAAGCTTTGTGGTGAGATGATTCGTCAAGACTCTTGAGAACAACAATTATATATGGCCGAGAAGTGAAATGGGTCTGTAATTTCGAAGTAGTGATTTGTCACCTTTCTAAAAAAAACAAAACAACAAAACATGCCTCGGGAGGTACGCCCCGCTGAAGGATGAAATTAAAAATATTTTTTAGCTCTCTTAATACAGGTTCGCCTCCTGTTCTAAGAAGCTCGAATGTAATTCGTTTCACCCCGGAGATTTTTCTCCTTTAAGCTGCCCAAGAGCTAGACTAATCTCACTCAAGCTGACGTACGGCAGATCGCGTGACAAATGTCGTGTTAGGCTTTCACGCGGATAGTTGTTTGGATATCGGGACGAGGAGTGTGCGACGTATACAACTTGCTATAGAAAGCTCCGATCTCAGATAAGACCCCAGGCTTAGAAGGAACGGTAACCCCAGAATCAGTACTAACCTTTGTCAGATGACTTCTGCCAAGCTTCGTCACAAAAACCTTCGACCCTCTATTTTGCTCAATCGCAACGGTAACCTGTTGCATATTTCTTTTAGGTCTCGGCGTATTAGTTTGCGGATTCTTTTTGAAAGATATTGAAATCTGCCGACGTAGTTCTTCTGCTCGTATACTTACTCCTACAATATCATCCACTCCCGTCTAGGATGCAACCAATCACGCCACTCATAGCCTCGTCAATTGCCACTGTAGTTTCCGACATATAGGCCATTGAACCGGTTTTTTAACTTCAGTTGGAATTTTTCGGAAACTATTATGATCAGTCGGAACTTAGGTCGGAGTGTCGACTGTATCAGACACGCTCGCGCCGAAAGCCTATATTCAGAGAGCCTCTAACCAATCGGTGATCACTTCCGGTTTTAAACCTGTTGATCACGGAGACAGCCCTAAATATATGCCTTCGGTCCGTCATAATAAAGTCAATCTCGTTCCTAGTTACAGTATCGGGGCTCAGCCATGTTCACTTGCTATGGGGCTTTTTCTTAAAATAAGAATTCATTAAGAAGTGGCCCTCCTTCTCGAGGAAGTTTACCAGCCCCTTGCGATTTCGATTTCCGACTCCATGTGGTCATTTCATACTTTCACACCATATCATACTCCCACCTTGGCATTAAAGTCCCCCATAATAACGTTGAAGTGGGCCTTATAGGTGTTGTATAAAGCCTTTGAGACATCCTCATAGCTTGTCTCCACGTCGTCATCTAAATGCCTGGAGGTTGGTGCGTATACTTGTATCTCTTTAAGGCTATACCTCTTATTGAGTTTAAGTATGAGATACGCCACCCTACCCAACACATTAGACATTTCGACGATGTTGCCTACGAGGGACTTGGTCATAAGGAATCCCACGCCGCCTTGTGGTGGAGTATCGACTTCCCTGAAGTGGAATAGGTGCGATGGCAGAGTTATGGTGTCCTTGCCTTGCCTTCGGACTTCACATACCCCAGAACGTACCATCAGATTTTTCCCAGCTCCACCTCCAGCTCAACCAAGTGGTTATATAGTCTGAGCGTCCGTCCGTTATATGTAGCCAGGTCGAGTCGGTGGTAGCGATTCGTAGTCCGGAGTTTCTTAGCACCCCTTGTTCCAGCGTTACCGTGGCCGCTATAGTTGGCAGGACTAGTGGAACTACCGGGAAATAGGGGCCGAATTCTACTGTTGTCGTCCATAGAAGGTTCATGCTCATAATGGCCACGCTGAGCAGAAGGATTGGCAATCGCAGATTAGGTTTCGGACCGGCGTCACTGCTGCCTGTCGCCGATCTGAGTGATGGTACTTACATCCATGACTCGGCGCGAGCGCTATACGGTGCTCCCGTCTATTTCACTGTCATTATGAAACAGATGGGACACTAAACGACCAGCCTGCTGCAGCCTCTTTCCTGTTAAGAGACTAGTGCCCTCTGACGACTCTTACGTCACCCTGGGCTTGGATTGAGGGTGAGGGTATTCTTAGGCCGCCCCCACACAGCCGTATATATATATAAATATTTATGTACAATCACGGGCTCTTTAGAATGACAGTTTATATAGTATATTTGTAAATCGATGCATAGGTGTATGCAATATGCATACAAACATTTCTTTCGCATGTTTAATATTAATTTAATATTAAATTTCACTTAAAAGATCCTACAAACATTCAATGTTTATTTTTGATTATTTCTAAATATACATTTCCAATTGTTTCAGGTAAACTAGATCGTCTTTGATGGAAATTGGTTCTGATGTACACATCATCATCATGTACATCAAACATCCCCAGTGCATTTTACAGATGTTTACGAATGGCTCCTTAACTGGTCATCCTCTCTCGAACGGCACAAAACGCGAATGCACAGCCATACCATATAATTATCAGTGTTATGTGCCTCTTGCTAAAAACGCTGGCAAATCAACTTTTATATACAACAAGTACAAGCAGGCGGAGACTTTTGCTGACAACCGAAGCCCACAGTCATATGCATAATTGTTACGCGGTTATGTTGTTTTGGTTTGGTTCAAGCAACCATTGGGATTACAGACCGAACGGAACGACAACATATCGGCGGTGTCGTGTGTGTGAGTACAATGCTGCACACACAGACATGTCTCTTGTAATGTGCCCGTGAGATGCCGCGTCAATCGTGCCCTTGTCATCGGCTGACGGTGGCAAAATAAATGTACGGCCACAATCAACAATTACATCACCAGTTTCATCAGGAGATGGTAAAAGCGTTAAATTGAGCTCCCAGTCTCGATCTCTCATTAGAAACACTATCCGATGGTGTAATCTTACAATGGTAATCTCCGTGCCACTATAAAAATACCGCCATAATGAACTACGAGATTGCTTTAAGTTTTTATTGGCGTTTCTGTTTTACGGCCAATACCGTTATTTCAATTTGCCGTTGAAGATTGCAAAATTTAATTTATATTTTGTTCATAGGCGAGTTGCTTTGGTCTGCTGAAGACATCATCAACACTTCCCATCACATCCTTATCGGAATCCGTCTTTAAATACCTTCAACTGGTGACAATGAAAATGGTTTTTTATAGTACTAGGGGGCAAACATAACTGTCGGAGAGTTTATTTGACTACCGACGTCTATAAACATCGTCGTAATTATGATATAGACGTGTTACCCTCCTTCTATTCTCCTCTCCAATGGATCACCAGAAACCGGTCGTCAGTGTGACGTGGAAAATGATGATGATGAAAAACCGTAAAAGTAGATTCATTGTAATTCCGTAGACAGCTTGGACAGGTGATCTGTCGGCCAGTTCATCCAAATAACAATTGTAAAACAATGTGTGTCAGGCAACACAAGTGGAGTATATAAATCAGATTTCGCAACTCCCATTTCCCAACGGTTCAACGCTAGCATTGTCCGTCTGTTTGTCCGTTTAGTCACAGCTTCGCCAACATCCGTTGTGCGTTGGCCAACGCAATTGTCATTGTTGTATTGTCTGGTAAAATGATTATTCCGTTCCATGTCATTCAATTTCGAGATGTGTATTTTATTTGTGTAACCTTATTAAATGGCGTATCTGTCTAGTCAGTCGTGATGCAGTCTCGATGGGAAAAAGTCAAAGATAAATTGAGAAGAAATTGACAATTGTAGCGACTGATCATGTTTTTGTAAGAACCCTAGAATTGTAGTGTTAAACCTTAGCTGGCTAACTGGCTAAGCTAAAGGCTAGCTGGATAGTAGTCACCGCAGATTCAGAGTGGATTTTTAAGGCATACGTACTGCCACCGGTCCGAGTCCGATGAGTGGAATGTCATGTTCTGCAACTTACCTTTACCACTGAATTACGTTTATCCTTGTATCTAAAACAGGATTGCATCGGATGGATTGGATCATGATGTGCAACCTTTTCCCACTTGATTACGTTTATCCCGGTATTGAAGCCAGATTATTCCTATCTTCAACACACCCTTACCCTTGGAGTACGAGGTTCTTGTTATTGTATAGTAGCGCCGTAACCTTGCCTAGGCTCGGCGAACCATCGTGATGTTTTGGGACCATTTAATTACCACCGTAATCACGGTGGTAATTAAATAACCGTAATCGCGGTGGTAATGACACAATCGTGTCATTACAGGCCTCGTGATCCGCCGCGGCGAATAATTTCGTTTGTAAAAATAAAATGTGTATGTCGTGATGCAGTAAAAGGGGGAAACACGAACATTGCGAAATGTTTTGGTTTCATTAATACTGTAGGTCAAAACTTGTACAACTGAGACGTGGTGTAGCGTTGGAGTTAAATAGGGTTGGACGAGGGTTTCATGCAGAGCAATTCGACTGCAATGCAGTAATAGCTCATTCTTATACAAAGTTTTGTACGCATTGGTAATTAAATAATGTTATTATATGTATATTCCGTTCTCCCTGCCCTAATGGACTAGGGAACTGGTGTGTATATGTGTGTGTGTGTGTTTAATTAATAATGTTGCACTAAAACTATGGCCGTTCCATAGTTTTAGTAAACATTTGGATATACTTCGGCACTCACAAGGATAAGCAATCCGTTATAATTTAATTTATATATCTCAGACCGAAAATAGTTTATAGTTATGCGGTTAAAACCGAGGCCACACCTAGTAAATAAATAAGCTAACATTCAATTAAAGAAGACTAAACCCGGGCGCTTCAAGTTCACTTTAATTAGCGGTCCACCCCATTGTCGCCGGCGAACAACAGGGTCAGGTAAAAAAATGCACTGAAACCTTACTTGGGAATCGCTCTGCGTAAAGGTGAAAACCGCTTGAAAATCCGTTCAGTAGATTTTGAGAAAGTCGATCACATACAGGCAGACAACTTTAGGTAACTTTGTCTTATATGTAAGAAGTAGATAGACCTAGTGTCACTCGCATCGTTAGGATGTATCTAACAACATCCACCACCTAGAATCCGTCAAGTTGTTAAGGTTGCAGCAGGGAACTTAGAAGAACCCTAGTCATGATAGCTCAGCCAGCTCTTCCAGCCTCCACGATAATGCAAGGCCAAATGCTGCCGCGCGTGGGCTGCCCTCTCGCTAGAGCGTGGGGTCCTCTTCTCTGGTCCCCTCGGCCAAGATAATAATTGTCACTGTAGCTAATCTTTAATAACTATTGGGATATCCTTCCTATTTGCTGGAAAGGAGGGGTACTGTCGCCCCGTCGACCACAATCTCAGACCCCCGCCGACGTGTCTTATAGTAACCGATGAAGGTGCAGTAGACACGTCCGTCAGCACAGTGCAGTAAAAGTAATCTTCTAGCGCAGTCATACGAAACATCACAATAAAATATAGCAGGACGTTCGGCCACGATTGCGAAATAAAAATATCTAAATAAACCGTTACAACAGTTAAACAACTTTTACTGGAATTACTGAATATAAAAGTCTCGAAATAATTATTCATTGTATCAAAGTGTATAAAAATCCCGATGAGTTTAAAGGCCCCAGGGCCCAGTGACCCGACGTTTGACCGCCGCCACTTCCGGATTATACAACAGTTGTGTAATTATAATTATGTTGTTAATCATTGTGTTGTTTTGTTCGTTCATTTCCTTTATGTAACAGACAATTAGTTTATAATTGGAACACCTGTTTTACATCGTTTTTTAACGTGAATCATGTGTATGGACTGGTTTTTTATGAAAAGTTAGTACTCAGGGAAGTATGTTAAGTCAAATTATTGGGAATGTATTAAATAATGAAAACAAATAATACGTATCTTTTTCTCGGGTACGGTACCTTTTAATTTTTTTTGCCTGTGCGTCCGTATGTCACAGACTGTCCTCCTTGTTTGCACGTCACCATTTACCTAGTGTGTTTGCTCACGTTTTTCTAGCTAACATTAACACGACCTTTTGTGTATGACACAAGTCTTGTATCCGTGTACCATCATCGTATTAACCGTTGCTATCCACTGCTGTCGATTTCACTCTATCCTTGAGTGAAATTCTGCTCACAAAATTACGAAGTGAAGTGACGGTTCTCTTAAGATTTCTAAACACGTCAGTGTAGGATGTGCTCCGTGCTAACGCACGTGTTGTGTCAGTGAGAGGTATCGTCCCGGGCTTGCACGCCCAGCTGCTACGCCGTCTCGTGTACTTATTACCTAAATCTTCTAAATTATTAAAAATAAAAGCCCCCCAATGAATGTAAACGCATAACTTCGAGATTGCATCGTACTTGACAATTATTTTAATTTTGTGGTTTGGTGTGAATAAATTTGAAAAATGGATGATGTCTGAAGAAAAATTAATTCATAAATATGGCACCGGTTACCATGGTAACAAATTCGGCAAGGGTTTTTTTTAGAGTATAAGGTAGAAAACGAGAAATCGGAGCCTTGTGATGACTACCGACGACCATGAACATTCGTATGATTTTACGCAGATGCGTTGTCCTCCTATTATCCCCTCTCCCAAATGTGCCACCGGCTACTTACAAACCGCACAAAGCGCGACAGCGACGCTGTCACTTTACGCCGGTATCAGGTGACCGAGAGGTATTTCCATGGTCGTGCCGGCCCAACTCTGTTGATCTAGTGTCGTGCACCACGTATGGCACTTACTCCTCTTATGCACCATGGTACTACCTCTTCCTAGTTCTAATTGCTTTGGTACGGGTCCACCTGGCTGACACTCGGTAAGGGAATTGGGAATTGGCATAGTAATTGACAAATTATTAAGCCGGGCTTTTTAAGCCCGGCTTAATAATTTGTCAATAATTTGTGTATTAGCCATTTGACAGAGCTAGTTCCTTATAAATTAACGTTTGTGTGTATAAAAACATTTCTAAATCAATGCAGGTCTACAAGGTAATTGTATTTGTAACCTCTTACGAGCCGAACGATTGTGTTTCTAGGAATTTAAAACTCGTTTGATCAATTAATATTCATACATTCTGACGTAAATGTAATATCGGCCATTCCTGTCTAGAGTAGAAGAAGATACGCAAGACGCAGCGGTAATACAAATACACCCGTACGACAAATGCGGGCTACCTACTGTCCTACTGCAGTTATACCAAGTGACGGCGAATGATATCGGCGATCTCGCGTGTAATGTGACTCTGCGAGCGAAGCCGCAGTCGCACCCTCATAAAGGCAACGCTTCACCTTCCGTTACCCAAGAACGTAAGGTGAAGTAACTGTAACTGAGGCAGGAAATGGTGGAAGTACTTCTACTTCTACTTCACTCAATGTTAAAACACCTAGTTACAGAAGAACTATCAAATGTAGATCGGCAGATATCCACCTTTCACGATTCTTTTACCTTTTTAATGACAATGATCTTCAAGATCTGAAAAAAGACATTGAGGAAAAAACAACAATGAAGGTTTTACAAGCAGAAAATTCAAATTTACGATCTTCAGTGAACGATCTCACACAACGATTGAGTACGCTAGAACAAGGCATGCGGGAGCGTAACACAGAACTCAACGGTATCCCGGAACGCAAATCAGAAAATCTTATGAGCACTTTATGTCAACTCGTAAAATCTATCCAACACCCACTGGCGGTCGAGAATGTGCTGCACATAGCGAGAGTGGCCAAATCGAATCGAGGCAGTGAACGTCCCCGCACTGTAAAAATGCGCAGCACACGTCACAGAGATGCACTTCTAGCAGCCATAGCCAGTTACAACAAAAAGATAAAAATAAGATAAGTTCCTCACATCTGGGTTTTGACGGCCCTAGCACATCTGTACTCATTGCAGAACATCTCTCGCCATCGAATAAATCTCTTTACGCCGCCACCCGCAATAAAGTTTGTAGGGATGCGTACTTACGTTCGAAAGGACGAATATAGACAAGCTTTGTTAATAAGAGATATTAAGAACCTTAATAATATTTCATAAAGTATTTTCAACTAAGTTTAACTACTTTTTATCAACGTAATAACTGTAAAATCATTAAATTATGGATATTTACTACAAAAATGTAAGAGGACTTAGAAAAAAAAAAAAGAATAATGTACTCCTAAATATAAGACAAATGACCTATAAAGTATTAGTATTCACAGAAACATGGCTGAACGGTGGCGTGGGCTCTACTGAATTCGTGGATGACGTTTACCGGTGAGATCGATGTACATCCTCTAGCTCAGAATCAGATGGCAGTGGAGTATTAATCGCTCTGTCACGCGACACGCCTTCCACGCGAATACGCGACTGGGAAACAGACGGCCTAGACTTATGGGTCATGATCAGTACTAGCATCAATAACCGCCCCAAAAAATCGCACCATGTGCACTATGTACCTTCCAACGCCAGTTCGCGCAGTCCACTTAACTAAGTTCTTAAATAATGTCAGCAACATTATTGATCTTGTAGATGAACTAGTACTTTTAGGAGACTTTAATCTATGATAACTGGACTAGTCAAAACGATCACAACTTTTTTCTACCTCAATGTGACAGTAACGCTCCCAGTAACACACTTACAGACTCTATGAACTCAAACAACTTATATCAGTTTAATAGCGTACCTAATTGCGACACTGAAATGTTAGACTTGGTATTGAGTACCATAAAGGAGACGAGAGTAACCCATGCATCATAACATGGGTGTTATGAACGTACTTTCTTAACGTGAAACAGTGCTGGGCACTGTTTTTAATTGTTTGACAGATGGTCAAGACACGGTCATTCTTATTGAGTATATATACTCTGCAATATGTCCAAACCTGCATAAATTTTAGAAAGTGCATTTTGTATTCCTCCTTTTTTCTTTCCTAAAGATAAAACTTTCTCTTCTAATTGTTCTTCCTCATCGTAGATAGGACTATTTTGTAACTCAATCAGATCTTCATTGCTGAGAGGATTGTCGTGCGTTGCTACAAGTTCTATGAGATCTTCTACCGCTACATCTTCAAGTTCAGACCCCACAATCATTGCAGCAATGTCTTCAAGCACTTGTCTTTGGACAATTCTTCTAGGTGCTTTTTTTCCACTACATCTGGCCAAAGATTACACACTCCATTCATACAACTCATTTTAACTTCCTCTTGTATGTTGTGAATAGACTTCATAATGGTGTATGACTTCTACCACTCTCGCATAGACTGTCTTCCTTCCTCGTCAATTTCATGAATTAGTTGGCTAAAAGTGCGGCGATGGTAATAAGCTTTGAAGTTTGCTATTGCTCCCTGGGCCACAGGTTGTAATATTGTCGTCGTGTTTGGTGGAAGGAACTGCGCGTACACTTTTAAGTCTCTGGGCGTATCATGTGAGGTTGGATGTCCTGGAGCATCGTCTAAGAGTAATATAACTTTAGGTCCAAGCCCATTTCTGTCACATTATGATTTGACTGTTGGGCAAAAACTATTAGAATACCATTCTTGAAAAAAATCCCGTGTAACCCACGCCTTACTGTTTGATCGCCACACAACTGGTAGACTTGTCTTGTCTGTACCTCGCATTGCACGGGGTGTTCCTGAATGGTACACTAGTAAAGGTTTCAGTTTGAAATCATCAGTGGCATTGCCACCCAGCTGAAGTGCTAGTCGATCTTTCGCAGATTTGAAACCACTGACTTGACGTTCTTCCTTAGAAATGAATGTTCGAGATGGTATTTTTCTCCAGTAAAGTTCGGTCTTATCAACATTGAAGATGAGACAAGCGGGTTATTTTCTCTCGTCTAATGAACTCTTGAAATTTGTCTGGAAACTCAGTTGCAGCTTGACTGTCAGCGCTGGCCGCCTCGCCTGTTATGTGGATATTGTGTAGATTAGAACGCTGCATGTACCGATGGAACCAGCCTCTGCAGGCAGCAAAAGTCGGAGTGGCACTCGCATTTCCTTTTTTTGTTTTCAGCCTCTCATACAAACATTTTGCTTTTGTGCATATCAGATCTTGACTTAGTGGTGTGTTCTTCTTATTCAAATCTTTGATCCCGACTGACAGTAATGTCTCCATTCTTTCTAAGGTAGATGATCTCGAACGAGAAATTTTTGTTGCACTTATAGATGTTGAACTTTCGCAGGCAATTTCTACTTTATAATTTATATGTTATGTTTAATTCTTTATATATTATTTAATTCAATTTAATGTACTATTTGATTTTATTTTCAACTTTGCCTTGTGAACGCTGTGTCACCTATAAAAGTGCACTCATCCGAAATTGTTTTTAATTATATTATTGCTATGAATGCATTAATGTGTGTACCGCTTGTGTCCTACTTAAATAAAATAAAATAAAATTTGTAACCTTAAGGTAACTGCAGGATGGCCGAATGTGCTAAAACTGCCATAGATTTTAATCAGGATAAAAGTAGGGATCAGAAATTACGAGTTTCTCTCCCCGTACGTATATAGCGTTCGAGAGAAGTGTTACACACAATGTCATCAAAAAGGAAGGCATCACGGAAGCACGGCTATGTTGAATGCGTATTTATTTTAATTTATTTTTAATGAACCAGGCAACAAAACGCCCATATTGTTAGTAATGAACTTAAAATTATGTTAGTATAGTAATAATATTAAGAAATGTACAATTGAGACAATTAGGACCTGACCGTTAACACATGAATCCTGTGAACTAACCTACAATGGTACAAGTAAAGTTCAACTCTGTCGGCGAACATAGCCAGGACGGGTTTCGGCTGGCCCGCACCCTGCAGAACAGCGCGGCGCAACTCTTGCGGATGGTGGATATGTCTGGTGTATAGCTATATATTACATTTGAATGCAATCAATAATACTTATGACAAAACTCTTTGAACTACGTCACTGGACGATTTTATGGAAGGTGAAACACGTCTACCGGTTGGCATATAAAACGTACTCGTAGTATATGAACGTAGTATATCTGGTAGTATCTTCTCAAAATCGACTGAACAGTTTTCACCTGTTTATGTGATAGAGCGATTTCCGAGGTAGGGTTTTGTGTATAATTTATTGACGGGTAAAGCTGGGGCAGATCGCTAGTTAAAGTATGCTTTTGTGCAGTCACATTTTTTCTTTGTCTATTTAGGTCCATAATGGGTTATTTGTCTTATGAACATAATAATGAAGATGACCTTTGTGATTGGTGCTCAAGACTTCTTTATCGCACAATCGTAATTAAACTATCATGGCGTCACAACTTGTCATGCTAAAATCTGCTACTCCATAGTTTTATTGTTTCACTTCGTTTGAAAAAACCATTTAACGTTTAACTGAAGCTATCACGACTCTTTAAACACTTAAACTTCTTCAGAGGCTATGGTCTGAAAGTTGATCGAAATGTCGGTGGGTAATGTCAAAAGTAGTACTAAAAATTATAATGGATTTTTTTTCAAAAGTTTAATGCATAAGTGCAGTTTTTTTAAATACCTAGGAAGAGGTAGTGCCATGCTGCTACTTCCTCCCATGCGACGGAATTGGACCGGCACAACCGGGGAGGTACCTCTCGTTCACATAATACCGCCTTAAAGTGACATATTCAATATAGCGTTTCGTGCGGTTTGTGAGTAGCCGGTGGCTCATTTGAAAAAGGAGAACAATCGGCATAGTAATTATGTGGATGTTCATGGGCGTCGGTAGTCGTATAAAGGCTCCGATTGCTCGTTTGCCCCCTATTCTATTTAGAAAATAGTAAATCGAAACGTCGATGTGAAATGTCAAAAGAAGTGTTAAAAAGAATTAATGGGTGATATATAGTTTAATGTTAATTGAGGTTTTTTTAATACCTAAATGTAGATTTTGATACGTCACGACGAGGTATAACACATTCCAGGTGTACACATACGCACGCCTATACCGTGTACTCGTCACAAGTGTACACGTTAATAAGCTTCACAAAAAATATATTTTAAAATGAAACGTTACAACTTTTTTACGCACAACCTCCTCGGCAACCTTAACTTTTTCCGCTAACATCATACTGTTTTTTGAGAAGTTTTTTGCACTCGTCCGTGCGAGGTCTTTGCTCGTCTGATGCTTCCCGACCAGTTTGGGTTATGGAACAAAAACCGTGCTCCATGACAAGAATTCTTTAATGATTTTCTATCAAGATTAGAATTTATGAAACTGGTCTAAAAATAGTTGTGGTTTCTGAAGGTCTACACAGCCAGAAAAGAGAATTAGTTGTGTAGCGTAGTTTTAAATCTCACGGGTAAATCAGACTAATGGTAATGACTTCCACATCAGCGAGCCTAGCAGGTATGCCGCGTCTAACATATCCTAATGGAAAAAATTCATTTATTTCCGTAAATTTCGGTAATAAAAGTGATAAAGTTTAAAGTAACTCACACACACATGATACCAGTGTCAAGTCATGCATGTCATGCGGTTCGTAAGAATCTGTATGTAATCTGAAGGGCTAAAGTGAACGGTACGGTCTCTTTAGCCCTTCTACCGAGAGATTCAATGTTAAATTATTATATTTAACTAAAATAATTGGCGCACAGTTATTTCTTCGGTAGATCGATCACCGCACGAGATGTCTGCGACAGGTCCCCAGTCACGACGGCGGCTCACGAGTCTTCCGCATTCACACCCCGCACTTAGATCACACACCAGTTAAGATATCTTTCCTCATGTAAGAGTAAACCCTATTTGAATATAGGGCTGGTACTTGGTAACGTTCTACAAATTTGAATATTTGAATATAGGGCTGGTGCTTGGTAACGTTCTACAAATTTGCTCATTTTAAATTGGAATACTTATAATCGACGCGTGCGTTCGTAATTTACTTTTAACCATCTCCTGTCTGAGTTTAAATATAATTTTCTCTCGATCACATCATGTTTTTTATTATTAGCGAGAAACGGCCAGTCGGAGGTGTTTGGTGACTAGCTGTGCGTTACACTCGTTCACCTCATTCTCCTCACCGGATAATCACTAAATGCACGAGAGACAACAGTATGGCGGTTGTCACTTTACACCGGTATCATGTGAGTCAGTAGTACCTTCCCGGCCGTGCCGGCCCAATTCGGCTGCATTGCAGCATGGCAGTATCTTCTAATGGCGACCAATAACTTGCGCTTAGTTATACACCTAGTCCTGCTATAGATGTTGTAGCAAAAGAAAAAGTTTTATTTGCAATTAACAATTATTCCTTTTACAGTGCGTTAGTTGAATCCGAAATAATAAAACAGTTAAAAGTATAAAAAGCTTATTCGAAGCGGTCTCCGTTGACTGCAACACAGTCCTTTAAAATTTGACGTCGACTGTCAAAGCACGTGCTGTTGCCATGGGGAATTTCTTCATTGCCAATCGTACGGATTGCTTTAGAGACTCGACGTCGTGACGTTTAGAGCGAGATGTACTCCCTAAAACTGACAATACATTGAAATCTCGTGTACTCGTCACAAGTGTACACGTTAATAAGCTTCACAAAAAATATATTTTAAATCCAGCGGATTAAGGTCAGGATTAGATGAAGGGTAGTCTTCAGCTACATCATCAACAAACAACGGCACAAGTGTATCTGGATCAAGATACACTTGTGCCGATGTTTTGATATCATTTTCACAAAAACATGGCTCAGTCCCTCCTTCACAGGTAACACCCCACCAAACCATTACTGAAGTCGGATAATGCCCACGTTGCACTCTGCCGACTAACTAAGAGGCTTCCTTACAGGTTTGAGCATAAATATGGTCACTTTATTAAAATGTTGGTCAATTGTAAAGGAATTCTCCCTAGATAAAACCTTTTGCTTTCGGACGGGATTTCTTAGAATTTTTTCCCATACTGCTTTGAGTACCTTTTTCGTGCGAATGCTCCGTGGACAGCCAGATCTTTCTTTGTCACTAACAGAGGAAGTCTCATTGTACCTATTAAGAGCTCGATCCGGTACACAAACATTTGACTAACACCAAGTGTATGGAGAATTTTAAAGATTGCATTTGACTCCATACCTACTTTGTGTAATGCAATCACAGCGATTAATTTCCCTAAATCAACCTACTCCATTTTAATATCGCAAAATATTGTACAATGTATTGGCACCAAACT
Source organism: Eumaeus atala (assembly GCA_017140195.1). Lineage (NCBI taxonomy): Eukaryota > Metazoa > Arthropoda > Insecta > Lepidoptera > Lycaenidae > Eumaeus > Eumaeus atala. The sequence goes on along the minus strand of JAFELO010000671.1, from coordinate 238,700 downwards.
GAGAAAACACATTGAACATTCGTTTCAAAACTACTAATCCTAAATTCAAACGTACTTTTTTGGTTTTTTAAGTGTAACAGTATTTATGGTCAGACCTAAGTATTTATCCAATATTAATCGTATTGCACAAATGGACAATAATGTCAAACTGTGGATTGTTCATTACAATGAAACTACTTTTACAGATTTTATCGCGGTTTATTTAATTATTTAAGTAGCCCAACGTTTCAGAAGCTTTACAGCAACCAGGGGTGGCCTGATATGACATATGGACATCCGGAGACAGATGGATGATGTCATAAAATATTAAAAGTATCCGAAGATAGTGACATCGATAATAACCCGATAAATAATTAAGTAAAATGCAACGAATAATAAACTGTAAAAGTAGTTTTATTGTAATAAGTAACATTCGCGTAATCTTAAGACACCCATAATCTGTAGTTTACTCTTTACATAGTACTGAATAATTTAGTCCTTTTTCCTTAACCTCCATGATCTTATGTACACCAAATTCTTGTCCATTGACCCATTCCTTGTTTGCATTCGCTCGATGCTTTATTAATTTTGAGGTCGATAAGTTATGGTCGGGCGCCGTCCACTGGCGTGTTAAGTCGGACCCAGTTTCTGTTATCGCATTCCACGCGTGCCTTACGTAACGCATTGTTCGGAACCAACCTTACGTTACCTAACGTTACTCGTACATAATTGTTGCGAAAACGATTATTGATAATAAAAAACACGATTGTTATTGTTTTTATCGAACGTAACGGTCGAGTGATTTCGCGAGATTCGATTTACGTAGGCTGAAATGTGAACATATTTTAGAATCATCGTTTGATAGTTTTCGAATTTAGAAGGTGGTATATCTATAAAGGCTAAATATATCTCTTCTTAGTGGTTTCCATCTAGACAGTGGTGTATTTAGGTACACGGTTTACAAGAATGAGATGGCGCAATCCTAGCCGGTCAGCTGTCCTTCTGGGACAACCGTGCACGGGACTGTTCATCGATGTGTTTCTTATTCTTAAAGAAGGCAAGGTCCGAACAGTCGTTGAGCTCCGCGCTCCGACTATTCGCCGAGCTTCGCGCTTCAAACAGCCATCAAGATGCGCACTCCAAGCAGTCGTCGAGCTCACGCTCCGACTAATTGTCGAGCTGCGCTTCAACCAGTCATCGAGCTTCGAATTATCGTCGAGCTTCGCGCTCCGAACAGTCGAAGCTTAGCGCCCCAAACAATCGTCGAGCTCCGCGCTACGAACTATCGTCGAGCTCCGAGCTCCGAACAGTCGCCGAGCTTCGCGCTCCGACAACACACAAGCCGTGATGGCGAACCCGCAAATATTGCGGCCCCGTTACCGAGGGGATAGCCGTCCCCTTGCGACCCGACCCGGGTTATGAGGTCCGCCTCGATGCCCGTAAACCCCACAGATTTTGTGGAGATGACCAGCAGTGATTATTCTTAAAAGACTACAGGGGTGCATCCTTTCCATGTGCGGGTTAGGAGGGGGCTTTCTCCCTATCGACCACTCTCTCACCTAGACCGTCACCCGACGTGTTTTATAGTAAACTATGAAGCTGCACTGGACATTTCCGTCAGCATAAGGCAGTAAAAAAAGCTACCAATATAGAATGAGTATAAGATTGAAAACTGCGGAACACACAATACTGCACAAGTATAATCTTGGTGATTAGCGGTAAACATGTGGAACAGAGCCTGAGGATGGGCCGAAACGGACGGAGAATTCGACCACAAACATTGTGACTAAAGATATGATCCACGATGTTCAGTGGCTCATTACTGATAAAGAGCAGATGATGTTAAAAAATGAGTATGCAGAGCAACGTAGTAGTAGCTTAACTTTAATTTATTCGCTGACATTGACAGAAAGAGACTGAAAATGTTTCTTCTTTTCTTCTCTCTTGCCCCTACACCAATATACTCCACAAACAATATTATCTCCCTTCAACTTCTATTGGTATTGTTTCTGTAACGCACTCATCGAGCCTTTTTTGTATATTTGTTATATAGGCGGTAAACGAGCAGGTGGTTAGTGACAACCGCCGCCATTGGACATTTGCAAGACTAGGCGTCTTACAGACGCGTTGCCGGCCTTTAAGGAATAGTTATGCGAGGAAGGCAGCAGGTTTCACAAAACAGCTGTATCTGGTAAAAAGTAGCGTTCAAACCGCACTGTTGTGGATTTACGGACACGAAGGTGACGGGCGTAGAACTTAGAGGTCTGTCGCGTTGTCCGAAGATGGAATTCTGCTGCTGGTATTAAGCCAAACGAGTCCTCGGAACACACCCCAGAAAAAATAAGGTAAAAGGCGCACAGTACGTTAAGGACCTGCGCCTTGTAAAGTTGCAGTCTAGGGCTGGATTGAAGCACTGATTCGCTCTACTGAGCTCGCCCAGCTTCTTTGAGGCTAATTGAGTTTTAGATTCCAAATGACCGCGGAACTGAACGTTACTCAATACGTCGACACTAAATATTCCGATACTATCAGAGGTCGATAGGTAGGTGTTTTGAAAACGAGGAGATACGACAAAGGCTGGTTTTTTAGCAGTAAACGTGCAAACTTGCGTTTTATGAGGTTAAATTGGATTAAATTTAGTCGGCCCCATACCAAGACTTTGAATGACTACCTCGACTTGAGACCCAAGCTTGTTGCGATACATATTGACGTGTTCCCGAGTAATATTTATACGGGCAGTGTATACATTGTCCCGAGTGCTATTATCTAGCGTAACAATGATGGCCACTAGGTTGTAGCATGTCATTGATATGCAGAAAAAACAGCGTAGGAGACAGAACACAGCACTGGGGAACTCAAGCGTTGACAAACTTAAGGACGGAGCATTCACCGTCAAGCACTACCTCGGCGCTGTGATTTGTCAAGAAGCTAGAGATCCAATCGCATATTATCCTGGGAAGTCCGTATGAAGAAAGCTTTGAAAGGAGCGATGTGTACCAAATCCGATAAAAGGCCTTCGCTACGTCCAGACTAACCGACAATATCTCCCCCTCGGTTCCAACTGCCTCCGCCCAACGGTACGTTAGGTAAATTAGAAGATCAATAGCTGAAGGTCCGCGGCTGAAACCGTACTGGTAGTGGCTAATTACTTGATAATCTTCTAACTATCGCGAGAGCTGCCAGTTGATAATGAATTCCATAAACTTGAAAAACAAAGGGGTTATGGCATTAGGTCGGTAGTAGGATGGATTGGAGTAGTTGCCTAGGGAGCGGGTGCACTAAAGCTGTTTTCCAAGAGCTGGGAACTACGCCAACAGAGGAGAAGAATCGGAAAAGGCGCGTCAGTCCGGCGTCAACTCCGGAGCACATTTTTGTAGCACAATCGGAGCGATGCCATCGGCCCCACTCCCCTTATGAATTAAAACTTATGAATGGTTAAGAATTGCTTTACGCACGTCACTGCAGGAACATAATATCCGGCATCTAGTAACCACAGCGCGGGACAGTAGGCGTCGGATTTCCCAGATCATTCAAAGTGGATAGTATACAAAGAAGTTCCACGCAAAAAGAGAGCCCAGAATTTTGACCTACCGGAATACTCATATACCGATCGAAACGCGATGTTGACGGAGGTGACGTCACTTCACGTCGGAGTCATGTGATAAAGAAGTACTTTCCTCGGCGCGTCTGCACAATTCTGCTGCATACAAGTTAAATGCAGTGCGCGCTACCTATTAAAAACTTTTACCAACCTTTACTAGCTTACGAGAAGATTTACTTCAAAAAGGGAATTATTTTCAAGCGATGCATTCGAGTGGAATTTTCTCACAACTGCCCCGCTGACTCGATTAGGAACTTATCCAATTTAGTCATATAAACCTTTTGAAATCCTCCGCGTCCTCAATTATGATAAAGTACCTATTGTAACTGTAACAATACTGGTGTCATGTATTAACGTGTCAGCCGTCGAGTGATGGGATAATCACATCTGATAGCCATGTGACCAGGGCCTGCCCGGTTCGTGATTTCATGATAGTATAATGACCATGATCCTGGTCATTATTCCGTCAGACATGAAATTACAGTGATGGCTATAATCACAGCTATTGAAATACATCGCCATAATTATTTGTGATGATTTCATCTGATGGGATAATACTAATATCCAGTACACGCAGGACTTTTGTTTTCAGACGCTTCAGGGTGTATTGAATTACACTGTAATGCCACACATCATGACTATTAAAAACATTGTCATATGGGGATGCATCTCTTCCATCTGCGTGTGAGAGTTTGATTTTAGTGTTTGTGATTTTGTTGAGTTTCGACCCCTACCCTACTATGTAATTTGTTAAGGCCAACTAAAATTACGACAACGTACGATCTCCGAGTAGTAGACTATAGTAAGACTAGAATAGTCATTAAATTAAGAAAAGAGTTCGAGTAGTCGACTTTAGTAAGACTAGAATAGTCACCAGATTTAGCATTGAGTTCGCGTAGTCAACTATAGTAAGACTAGAATAGTCACTAAATTAAGTATTGAGTTCGAGTAGTAGTCAATATAATTAAGAAGATCGGTTATACTAGCGTTTGTTGCATGAGTTCTATGTTTAGACATAAGTCGTTGGTCCTACGTTCAGAAGTTTAACAATAAAATATTGTATTAAATTTGTAACATGAAACTCGAGGTTCTGTTTGTGAAGCTGATATGATAAATATGTCTATTAATAATATATAGGTATTACTTCCGACTATTATTAAAACTACTGACATTACAGATAACTGACGTGTAGCAAAAACTTATTACACAATAAAATTTATATTACATAGGGTCCAGCAAAAAGTGTAATTTGACTCGGTGTTGTCATCGCCAGGTCTTACATAATGCGAAGAGGTATTGCAGAAACCGTTCTGGTACTGTTAGAAATAGAAAAGCAATATGACATGGTGAGCCGTAGCGATATGGTATGGCAGAAGTCACTTGAAGAGATACGCACTTAGCTCTTGTTAGTTTTGTACTTTTGTTAGTTTTTAATTTATTGTAAGTAACAATATTCACAAGTTGCCTGTATGTAAGAATTCTACGGCCGTACCGTTTTCTTGCTCGACTTGGCGAGGGCAGTGCCGTCCCCTAAGATTTTTGGGAAGTACTTTTAGTAAGAGATAGTGCCAAGCTGAATTGCAGCCGAGTTGGGTCGATACGACCGGGGAGGTACATCTCGCTCACAGGACATCCGTATGACACCGTAAAGTGATTGTATAGCTGTCACGTTTCGTGCGGTTTGTGAGTAGCCCATGGCCCATTGGAGGGGAGGGGGAAAGGCGTACAACGCATCTGCATGGCAATAATGCGGTTGACTTTGGCTGTCGATAGTCATCAAAAGGCCCCGATTGCTCTTTTGCTAAAACAATAAATCAATAATATAAATAACCCCGCCTGAGTCGGTCCGTACGGTCTCCCCTTCCTTTTCCACCAGAACTTTCTCGTTACATAAAACACTGAAGTTTCTTGACGGTGTCAGGTACGCAGGAGCTAGCTGGGGTGGGCTACAATGCACAACCCAACTAGAACATGTACTCAATAATATTATTGTTTCCGCCCACTTGACACTTGTAACTTATGAGGCTTGCCGCAAAGTATCCTTGCACTTACTACACGGCCTGCCGCCTGCGGTCGATTGGCAAAAATGTGGTTTGTTCACCACATTTTTACGAGCTGTACGTTTTTATAGTAGGTATACGGGGGACGCAAAAGCAAATCCAAGCCTTTTGACGAAAACTCATGCCCATAGACATCCGCATAAACGCTATTAAGCAGATGCGTGACCCTGATTTTCGTCTACCCTGATTTGATTTGATTTCATCTAATGGAATACGGTTACTCACAAACCGTACGAAACGCGAGAGGTACTTTACCGGTCGCGCCGACGTAATTCGGTTTCAATGTAGCATGTCACTATTTCTTACTAAAATCTTTACATCTGAGGATAACATCATATTTCAACATTATACAGAATACGGATTATGGTGATATTTGTATTGATATTTTGTAAGAAATCGTCTGCACTTCATTCCAATTGGGCCCGGCCATCATATACTATTTAAAAGTGAAAAAAAGAAAAAAAAACATAACACTATTTAAAAGTGAAAGTTACGCACTCGCGTGTCGTGCAGTTTGTGAGTTACCGATGGTTTTTAAAAATATAATATAGGCAAACGTGCAGTCGGAGTTACAATCACTATGCCGATGCGTAACAATCCTTTTCACCTCCCCCCGCCCAATGGGTTACCGATTATTCACCAGCCGCACAAAGTGCGACACAGCAGATATCACTTTACGCCGGTATCATGTGAGCCAGAGGTGCCTCTCTGTTCGTGCCGGCCCAATTCTGTTGGAGAAGTATGATGATCTGTATGATAACAATGCCTTATCGAAACTTCTAACACTTGTCACGACCCGGTGAGCTAAGCACGCAAAACACGACGCCATTAAAATAGCAGAGTTGAGACTGTTAGCAGTTTAGTTAAATGAGGCGTGTAATGTCACAACGGAGGCAGCAGACCATTCTCGAACGGTTAGAGCTGCGGTCAGCTCGAGTTAAACCGTGTAGAATGGGTTCCATCGCTTAGCTATGAAATAACAAATCACATTTATATTATTACGTAGACGGAAGGAATCTTCAGGAAGAGGTAGTGCCATGCTGTATAGGAGGAGCTAGTGCCATGCATGGTGCATGATACTTCGTCCTCTTATGCAAAGGAATTGGGTCGGCGCAACCGCGAGGCTGCTCACATATGTCTTCAGTGTCGCGGTTTGTGAGTAGCCGGTGGCCCATTGGGGGGAGGGGAGATCAACTCATCGGCATAGTAATTAAGTGGATGTTCATGGGCGTCGGCAGTCGTAAAATGCTTCGATGTCACGTTTGTCCCCCTATTCTATAAAAACAGGTAATTCTCGTACGATTTTTTATAGTATACGGGGCAAACGAGCAATCGGTAGGTAATTACCAGGCCCATAGACATCCGCAGGACCCGAGGTTATACAAGCGCGTTGCCGTCCTTTAAGATGGGAGTAAGCTCTTTTCTTGGAGAACCCCTTATCGTATCGGTTCGGAAATATCGACGGTGGCAGCTGGTTCCACATCGAAGTTGTGCGCGGTAGGAAACTGCACTTGAAACGCACAGTTTTAGACTTTCGGACGTCAAGGTGGTGACGGTGGATCCTAGAGTTCCACCGTGATGTCCGAGAGTGGAATTCCGCTGCTGGTATTAATCCAAACAACTCCTCGGAACACTCCCCGTTGTATATGCGGTAGAAGATGCAGAGCGAGCCAACATCTCAATCATCAAGCTGCACGGAAGCAACTAGCTGAGGCCATTAGGGGGGTTCGAGATACCGAGAAGGTGTTTTTAGCGGTAAACGCGCAAAGTTGTGTTTTCTTGGGGTCAAATTGGACAAAAATTTGTCGGCCCCATTCCGAGACTTTCGTCAATAAAGACTCGACTTCAGACACAAATTAGTTCCGACTCTTGGCGACGTTTTCAAGAGAAATATTGGTGCGGCCAGTGTATAGTGGATCACCAGTACTATCATCTGGAAAACAATGAATGCCGCTGGTTTGTAGCATATCATTGATGAGCAAAAGGAACAGCATGCGAGACAGAACACACCCTTGTGGAACACCAGCATTGACAGATTTAAGGTTCGAGCATGAACCGTCGACAACGACCTTGATGCTACGATCTGTCAAAAAACTAGTGATCAAGTCGCATAGTTTCCCAGGCAGTCCGTAAGATGGAAGCTTTGAATGGCGCGCTTTATGCCAGACCCGATCAAAAGCCTTCGTTATACCCAGAATAACGGCCAGTGCCCTCCCCCTTGGTCTCAACTACCTCCGCCAGCCGGTGCGTTAAGTAGGCCGAGTGTCCCTGACAGAAAAAGTATTGTCGGTCGCTAATTATTTGGTCTTTCTCTAAGTAACGCAGGAGCTGGCAGTTAATTATGGTTTCCATAATTTTGGAGAACAAAAGGGTTATGTCAATAGGTCGGCAGTTCGGTGGATCCGAGCGGTCACCTTCTTTAAGGATTGGGTGCACCAAAGCCGTCTTCCAAGAGCTTTGGACGACGCCAACAGAGTAGGAGTATCGAAAAATACGTGTCAATTCCGGAGCACATATTCGCAGCACAATCGGTGCGATGACATCGGGTTCACTCGACTTGTGGATGTCCAAGGAGAGTAGCGTTTTGCGCACACAAATCTGCCGAAACTTAATATCCGATATTGAGTGTTCACACCGCTGAATAGTAGGCGGTAGAGTTTCACAGTCATCCAAAGTAGAGTTGGACGCAAATAGAGAGCCCAGGAGATCGGCTTTCTCTTCTGCGACATGGGCCAACGAGTCAACGTTCCTGTGCAGAGATGGTTAGGATGGCTGAGCAAAATTCCCAAGGACAGCCTTGGCGAGGGACCAGAAAGTGCGAGTTCCAAAAGAAAGCGAACTAACCTCCCGCCAATTCTGCCGATGTAATCGGACTTTGCCCCAGCAATAACTTTTTTACATGACATGGAAACGTGATTATACTTCTTTTTGAATGAGCTGGTTTTTTCATCCTGCTACACTGTCGCAAAAGGCCAGGACTAGTAGCACTCTTGCATACGGCATAGCGCCAGTCTGCAGTGGTTGAACCACGGTTGTGATATACCAGTAATAGGTACCGATGAGTGCAGAATGAAGAGCTGCATTCCTTGCTGCACCACATCAGCAACAGCGTTGGGATCATCCAGCGAGAATCAATCCGTCCCCATGGGTAAGATGCAAAGAACAGACGCATCCCATCCGAATCTGCTGACCTATAGTGCCAGACACGCCGACAGCCAAGGAAACGTGGCTGCGATCTGCGTTGTATTGGCAGCAAACTGAAGATAAGACAGTGGTCTGACGGGCCCATTGGAGCATCGACAGAAACCTGTTAGCTTTCTGGTTTTGAGGTTAGCAGGAGGTCCAACAGGGAAGGTATGGTCTTCCACATCCGGAATTCGCGTGGGCGATGATACCAGTTGTGTTAAACCATATGCTAAGGCGAAGTCGTGAACAGATCTACCCACATGATCGGTAATGCGTGACTTTAATCATTCAGCATGATGGGCGTTGAAATCGTTAAGAACCACGATCTCTGCGGTTGGGATCTGTTTTAGAAGGGAATCCGCAGCCTTATCGCTGCGCTCGAGGAGTTGATCAGTTTCGGCATTACCACTGTGGGATCTATAAAGGCAAGGCCATAGACGCGAGGTTGGTCGTCGCCATCTACGCGTAGCCATATGATGGAGAGATCCCTCTCTTCAAGATTGTGGAGGCGACGAAAGCAGATATCCTCCCAGATGTGTGCACACATTACAGTATACCTTGGGTACGAGAGGTATGATGTATCAATCGGAAAGATATCTACGTTTCGGTCAAGAAGAGCAAAGCCGGCTTCTCAGTCTCTAGGTGGTGGTAGACGGCATTTAAGTTGGAATGCAACCCCCGTATATTGTAGAAATTAACAAGGAGAGCAACAGGGGGAGCCTTTAGCTTGGTCTTGCGTTTACCCCCTGCAATATCGTCAATGAGCACAACTTCACCCCCCAGAATACGTGGGGCAGCCCAGGCTTCCAGACTCAGGTAGAGGTCTAGAGCATGGAGGTCCAGGGAGGGATTCTCCGGCATCATTGATGCTGGTTTACCTACCCTCCTGGGGTAGTCTGTTAAAACACTGTGCTACCATGGGATGGG
>JAFELO010000671.1:210210-228922 GCA_017140195.1 Eumaeus atala | reverse complement strand
TCTCACAAACTGAACGAAACGCGACGACAACAACGTTGCGTCACTTTGCATCGGTGTCATGTGAGAGAGAGGTACTTCCCCGGGAGCGCCGGCCCAATTCAGCCGCAAACATAAAAAGAATGCAGCGTGGCGCTACCTCAAGAAATGACGTTGATGATTGACGTTTATTGTTCTGGTACCCGAGTGTTTCAGAGGGAGGGAGGGGTGTGTTTAGATACATATGTTCACTCGTTCTGAAAAGATTTGTATGTGTGAATGTATGCAAGTAGATAAGAAGGAAACTGGTCCTTGATATAGCTTGAGCGGCTAGACGGGTTTTACCGTATGAAAGAAAGAAAGATTTTAATGATTACAATTACATTTTTGCTGTTATTAATTTTATCATTACTGTGTAACTGTAACCAAAACCAAAAAGGCCACTCAGCATCTGCCATACCGTTATATTAGGTATGTAATGATATGACGCTGATTTTCAGTGACACCTTATATTCATCAATCGCTTGGGGGGCGACATAAGTGATAATGTGGTGAACTTTGAACAAATAATGTGACGTAAGCAAATACTGTTAAAACCAACAAGGAACTTAATTCTTTTGGTAGACAAAATGAAATAAAAGTTGATGTGCATTCACTTGCATACCATCGCATAATCCATATACATACACACAATATGACGTTTCGTTAGATTCATCTTGATGCCAAGTGTGACACTGGGTATTCTCACTTTCTGTGGTATGGACGTATTTGTATTTTTCAACTTCTAACATCAGTTTGAAATCAGAATATTGGCGATGCTGCTCCCACGTGTTGCGGAGGGTGTGCATACTTTCTCTCCGCTCGTGTGAAACTGCCATCTCATGTAAATAGTGGAATCTATACTCATAATATAAAGCTGAAGAGTTTGTTTGTTTGAACACGGTAGTCCAGGAACTACTAGCCCATATTGAAAAAATAATGTTGTGTTGTACAGTCCGTTTATCGACGCAGGCTAAAGGCTATATACCATGACGCCACGACTAATGGGATGGGAACGGGGATCCGCGGGGTGATGCTAATACGAGAATAAGAGTACACCTTTATCTCCGCACACACTTAGAACCTCCAACATGCCCAACGCAGTTGGCGCTAATGGGATGGCCGCCATAGCCGTGCGGCTGGAAGGACATTACAATGGCTTTAATGTCATATTTCATTTGGAACCATTGACTGTACCCGTGCTCTGTTTGTTACAGGTAAGATGACGCCACCGGCCGGTCTCTGATGAAACATGCTAATTATTTACAAATTGCTGTGGCGACCGCGCGTCTCACTTCTGCTGCAGTTAACGCTCTTTAAACATCCGATCTGCCATTTCGTAACACTTTTTACCGATGGTTTGTAAACAAACAGATGTTGCAAAGTGAAACGTTCCGTCGAGATGTTTGACTGAGATAATGTTATACATCTATTCTAATAATATAAAGCTGAAGAGTTCGTTTGTTTGTTTGAACGCGTTAACCTCAGGAAGTACGAGTCCATTTAATGAGGAAGGGCTATAGGCTATATACCACTACGCTTCACTAGGAGTCACGTGGGTGAAACCGTAGGCTAATGCTAGTCTACTTTATTATGCAAACGGGCGGTCGTAGTCTTCATCCACTAAATATTTACGATGTTTTGTAGAAAACGAGGACAAACGAACTACCAGAGCGATGTGATTAGTGGCGCCCGTTACTATCGGCAATACTGACGTTCCTCCCAAATAGGCCACTACTCACAAGGCGCGCGAAACGCGCCAGCGTAGTCGTCATTTAACAGTGGTATCTTGTGAGCGAGAGGTGCCTCCCCGTTCGTACTCGCCCAGCTCGGGTGCAGTGATGCACTACCGCTTACACGAACGGCACGACTATGATGTGGCAGCTCTATGGTATCGGCGAAGGGTACTTTCCCGGTCGTGCCAAATACTTTCGCTTGCCAATGGAGCTACAGCATGATTAGCCTATACTCACCATATGATTATACACACTACATGACTCAACGTGTGATTGTAGCAGTTAACCAGTGATCACATGATCTACAAAGCCGACGTGAGGTGACAGATCCGACCCAGTCACGAACAAGCCACACGTGGGCTACACAAATTCACAAATCGTGACGGACATTCAAATTTTGTTTTATATTACTGCGCAATCCTCTGCTTAAAGCAGTACCTACTACTAAAAGGAGTGTGAAACCAAAGCTCTCCTGATGATGTAGTTCAAGTTAGTTACCTATTCATTGCTTTTTTATAGCAAAAGAGGGAAAAGGAGAAGTCGGAGTCATTTGGTGACTAACGAGATTCTTTCGTTCCCTTTGCAATACTAGTGGGCATCAGAAAACGATCTTCGCCAATATGTCGGCACAATGAATAGATAGCTTCCTGTGTAAGATTCGTTCAAACACACGCAGACAAAAATCTAAAATTATAATTATTTCCGCCGAAGTCGCTAGCACATTTAGGCTTAAGTTCGTAGGTGATTCAAACCCTAGGCGCGAGACGCCCACGGCTCTAGTACAGGTTTGCAACAGTCGCGTAAAGTGGGTCGCGTGCGCCAGAACCAGTCGGGAGGCGCGAGTAACGGGGCGCCGTAACGGGCCCGCCTGCGACCAGCTGACTGCTGTGCGCCGCGAGACGCGTGGTGCAATAGTCAAAGCGATGGCTGCTGATAACGCGTTCGGACAACAGCCTTGATATCAAAGTCTTTGAAGTAAACCTTCTTTCTCTAGACGCTCAACTTGAGGCGTAAGCTGGTAAGTGATGAGAGCGTCACGGTAACGAAGCTGACGGAAATTGAGACGGAGCTAGTGAAGAGAGTCACGATTCGTATAATACACAGTACGGGCAAGAAGATGTGAGCACACATATTCCTTCTCTTATCACCTCACAACCAGTGTATGACATGAAGTTAGTATTTAGTTTTGGGTACTTATTTCAGCTGTGTATTAAAGCACATTTTTTAACTTTTTATTTTTTATTAGTAGGTAGTAGTAGGTGAACAAAATACGCCCTTCATCCAATGTAAGCGGCAATAGTTTGCTGCATTGCAGCCGATATGGAAAGCAACAGGGGAGGTACCGCACACGGTGCCGCCGCATGTAACAGCTACGCAGTCGCCTTGTGCCAACTTTGTAAGTTTTCACATGCCCGTAGGAGAGGGCGGACAAAATGAAGACAATTCGTCTGCACCTGTATGGTGCATATTTATGGGTGGCGATATAAGTCGTCAAAAAGATTCCATCGCCCGTTTTCCCCCACATACTGTTGAAAAGGTATCTTCCCAACACCATGGTCACGACAAGTGGCGAGGCCAAATTTTTTACAATCATAATAAAACATCAAAGATTATTTAATAACATTTATTAGGTAACGGACTATCAGCTAACGGCCACAGTATGGCCCAACACCAATTACATCCGAACGCGTCCACAACATTTCGTTTCATAACACGCCACTCCACGCCTTTGCTGTGCTTGCCTTCTCGAGCCGTAACGCCTCGTAGCACGTTCCTCATGTGAACAGAAAACAGCAGGCCCGACCACAGCACAAGCCCTCCATTCAGGAACATGAATATCGCGCATATATCTTTAATATTCGGCTCGCTCAGCATAGTGAAAAGGTTCATAAACGGATTGACAAATACTAAGAATATTACTATCATGTCAACGCTATCAATCTTTGTGAGGACGTACAGAAAGTTGTAATACATGCAGTATAACATTGAAACGAAGATATAAAAGAGGTATATGACGTAATATCTCCTGTTGTACAACCCTATGCACCGCGAGAAGAAGACGCAATGGTGGTCTCGTTTCAATACGCAAAGGTTGCATTTCACACAGTGCCAGGCGTAATTGGGTCTTGATACTTTACATGTCTCACAATAACTAGCATCGCCGCACGATTGTTTCAAACTGGTGTCCGTGTGTATGCTCAAGATCATGTTTCCGACTACATTCACGAAGCAGAATGTGGGACAAATGATATGGATTATTTGTTCTATGTAACTGAGATGGTACTCTCTTACCACTACCGGACGGACTATCAACATTTCAAAAAGAAAATAGCATGGTGTTATTATAAGTATTAGCGAGTAACAGATCACCTTCTCAGCAAAGTAAGTGATTATTTTCGAGTGCATTTTAGTGTCAGCTTTATATTGTTCTATTGGCTGGAAATAAGATACTACGTTGGTTCCTTATTTCGTATATAATCTTTCATTTTATGCACTTTATGTAATATTTTTCCGTGTTCTTAATGTCATGTCAAAATTTTTACATGTCTTCTTCTCATATTTCTACATGTCTTCTTCTCATATTTTTACATGTCTTCTTCTCATATTTTTACATGTCTTCTTCTCATATTTTTTGGAAAAGTATAGTTTGTGATCCTCTTTGTACAATTGCACGTTAGATAGGTAACGTAATCGTCTAAAACTTTATCTTTCATTCATCATCATCATTATCAGCCCCTATCGGTCTACCGCTGGACATAGGCTTCTTTCAATGAACGTCAAGACGACCGATCTCCTGCTACTTGCATACTCGCATCCATCCCGGACCGACACCTACACGGAGATCGTCCTCCACTCCAGAACCTTATTGACCCATTTGCCATCTGTTCTTCTGAGTGTGTGACCACCCCATTGCCACTTCAGCGAGCTTATTCCTCGCGTGATGTCGGATAATTTAGTTCTCTGCCTTATGACTTCTTTACGAATTCTGTCGGACAGAGAACCACCCAACATAGCACGTTCAATAACCCATTGAGCAACCTTGCGGACCAGTCCTAAATTACGAGGTCAGGTTTCGGCCCCGTAGGTCATCACGGGGAAATCGCATTGAATGAAGACTTTTGTCTTCAAGCTCTGCGGTATAGGCGACGTGAGAATGTGACGAAGCTTCCGGAATACTGCCAAACCGACTGAATCCTTCTATCGGCTTCCTTCTCGAAGATACATCTACCTAATTGCAATAGTTGCCCGAGGTAGACGTATTCGTCTAGGACTTCGCGAATAGCACAATCGACGTTGACCGGCCTAGGGAGAACGTGTTCGTTGAACATGACCTTTGTCTTGTCCAAGTTCATCCTAGGGCCAATACGTCGGGAGGATTCATTAGGCTGTGTAACATTTCCTGCAAGCTCTCCAACGATTCGGCCAACACAACGATATCGCCGGCAAAACGATGATGTGAGAGGTACCGCCGTTAATATTTATGCCACATTCTGCCCAGTTTAAAATATTAAAGACGGCCTCCGAAGCATTAGTGAACAGTTTCGGGGAAATGACATCCCCCTGTCGCAGTCCTCGATGCAATTGGATTGGCCTTGTTTGTCCTCCCGAAATCAAAACGGATATAAAAGCATCGTCATACAATGCTCTCAGTACGTCGACGCATCGCCAATCGACATGATCGCTCCAATCGACATGACCGATCCGAAAGTTTCCAGAAGAGACCAGGTTTCGACAGTGTCAAACGCTTTTTCATAGTCCACAAAGGCAAGGCACAGCGGCTGATTGTTCACATGTGTCTTTTGTACAATTTGTAGTAATGTGAAAATGTGGTTCATGGATCTATATCCTTTGCGAAACCCAGCCTGCCCCGGTGGCTGGAATTCGTCAAGCTTTGTGGAGAGACGTTGTCAAGGCTCCTGAGAATAACTTGTAAATATAACCAAGAAGTGAAATTGGTCTTGAAGAAGTGATTTATCACCCCTCTTAAAAACAAAACAACGTCACTTCGAAGTCATGCCTTGGGAGGTACGCTCCGCTGAAGGAGGAAATTAGAATCTTTTTTAGCTCTCGTAACACAGGTTCGCCTCCTGCCCTAAGAAGCTGCCCTCTTGTTAAAATTGCTCTTAATGTAGAGTTGATGGTAAATTTTGTTGAAACGAAACCTTACTTACCTAGCCATTCTGTGCACCTAGCCATTTTATATGTGACGAATGTCACATATAAAAACTTTGTTCATGATTCACAAATGTGGAAATACAACGATTAAATAAATATATTTGGAAGTCTTAATAAACCTCTCATACTCATTTAACTCCCTCTTGTTAATTCCTTGTTTTAAATTAACTTGTCACAATCTCAGGAACTACTGGTCCGAATTGAAAGCTTTTCGTATTGAATAGTCCATTTATCGAGGAAGGCTAAGTACAAGTTAAAACTATAACTCTACGACTTGAAATACCGGAGTTACGCGGGAACTAAATGAACCGCGTGGTAATGCTATTGTACAATAAACAATTATTTCATGTAATCGGTTTCTGAGTTCGTTTCGGTTTCGACTGTCTTCGGTTACCTATCCCAGACCGCTGATTCTGCACGAGAATCGTCCCATCAACCTACAGGATGTTCGATCATTTTATTCAGATTAAGTTTTCAACGATCTGATAACGACGAATGATGTTTGTGTCTTTAGAAAGGCTGCATGAGCTCAGCTGCGTTTCCTTCAACCCGCACAGAAGCACGACGTTGACATTTCGCCTGCCACGCTAAGTACGTGTTTAGTGGCGGCGGCGCCGCGATTAACGCGAATACAGTAAATGTGTTACGTCCTGTTTACATATAATTTTACGTTGTATATGAGGCAAAACATAAGCCTGGTAAAGGCAAAGACTCACACGCATAAACATCCGATAGGTAGGCGACTGGCAAATAATTTTAACCCGCTTGAAAATATATTCCAAGGAATTTGCTTCATTTTTATCAGGATGTGAAGTACTCTTGTGTTTTTCATATCTGTATATGTATGTACTTAAATTGTAGCCTCGAAAGTATGCGAACTCTTAGCAACCATAGCAAAGTTTTCCTTCTCACGTTATACTACGCTGAAATAGTGTTATCAGTATGCTAAATATTGGACACTAGCTTTGCCCCGCGATTTCACCCGCATAAAAATCTATCTCAAAAAAAAAATTATCCGGATGAATAATACCACTGTGTTTTTTCTATATCTGTGCCAAATTTCTTTCAAATCCGTTGAGTAAATAACATGCGTGAATGAATAACAAATACACGTACTGGCTTTCACATTTACAATAATAATAATAAAATGATGGTAACGAAAGCGGAAAATTATCGCAAAAGTAATAATAATAATATCTGGGGACTTATCACACCACATAAGCCGAGCCCTGGGTTAATTAACTACCGTCAGGACTTGTATTAGATGTACACAACGGGTGTTGTGATGGATATTTAGCAAATGTTATTTATTTAAATCTTTTATTATAGAAATATATATAGTAAATAGATCAACATCCATGACCCGGGCTGGATTCAAACCCTCGACCTCTGGCACAACATGCTTTGCTTATCCGAGCTATGTTAAAACTGCACCAGCCGGACGTCAAGTGGCAATAGCATTAGTGTACAGTGCACTTAAAATAAATCAAAACAAGCCACACCTTTGCATTTGTACATATCTTACATTCTAGGTTTAACTGATTCTAAGTACTCTCTTGACTCCCTCGTAGTTAAAAAGCGTGTTGTTAGATTTTATGACGAAACAGACAGATATTACTACTATGCAGTATGCACTATGCTTTGTGCACTATGCAGTATACACTATGCGGTATGTACTATGCTGCGTGCACTCTGCAGTATGCACTATAGGTATCTAGGCGGTATGCACGTCCTGTATCTAACTAAAACGGGTAGTTCTTACTCTTTACCCGGCATCAGTAGACATCACTTGACAACCGCGCAGTGGTAACTTAAACATTCCCAGCGCTTTACGTCAGAGGACGCAGATCCCAATCCCGCCTAGGTCATGGGTGTTTATCTGTAGTCTGGTGGTGAGCATGTTCAGCGGCAGGCGTGAGGTCCCGGGTTCGAATCCCGGGTCTAGTGCTATTAAGATTTTTCAAATTCTAATGACTGTCCGGAGTTAGGATGTTGGCGGTGTTACACACCCGTCCCTCGGAGACCACGTCTTAGCGGTCGGTCCTGCACCTGACTTCTCCCCGGTCGTGCCGAATCGCCGTCTCATCGGAATAGAAGAATGAAGGAATAGAGTGCACTTGTGTCGGCGCAAACGCTTGTGCACTACAATTTGTCCAGCGCAGTCACTTGATATTAGTATCAAGTGACTGCGAAAGTGACACCTACGGTGTCGCGTTCCATGCTTTTTGTGAGTAGCCGATGGTCCATGTTGGGGTAAGGCGGGCAACACATCGGCATAATTATGTCTACCGACACCCATCAACATCAGCTCATGGGCTCCGGTAGTCGTTGAAAGGCTCCGATTACCCTTTTGTCCAACTATACTATAAAAAAGATGGCTCTTCTCAATAGAGATGGCCGCTGTAGCCTAATTTCTTTTTAATTTCTACTCGTATATAAAAAAAGATGGCTCTTCTCAATAGAGATGGCCGCTGTAGCCTAATTTTTTTTTTAATTTCTACTCGTATATAAAAAAAGATGGCTCTGCTCAATAGAGATGGCCGCTGTAACCTAATTTTTTTTTAATTTTCTACTCTTATAATATACTCGTATATAAAAAGATGGCTCTTCTCAATAGAGATGGCCGCTGTAGCTTAAATTTTTTTTAAAATTTCTACTCGCATAATATACTCGTATATAAAAAGATGGCTCTTCTCAATAGAGACGGCCGCTGTAGCCAAAATTTTTTTTAAATTTCTACTCGTTAAATTAAAACCTAAAGGTTTAGTATATAAAATATATTTTTATAAAGAAAATATGAAATAAGGAGGAGGAAATAGCGTCGGCATTTAATAATTATTATATAATAAGATCGACGTCACACAAAAATCGATTCTAAAACCTATGTGGGAATGTGAAGTAAAGACAGAAATATTGTTGTTAAAAAACACCAAATCGGAGGGCTACGATGACGTAAACACAAAAATTTTAAAAGTGTGTTTAACTGACCTGACAGCGATTCTTACGTACTTGACTAATTTACCTTTTTCTTGTGGAACGTTTCCAGATGCATTAAAACTATCAATTATTAAGCCAATTTATAAGAAGGAGGAGAAATCTGATATCAAGAACTACCGTCCAATAACTCATCCCCATATATCTAAGATATACGAAAAAAACATACTAAAATACTTTTTGAATTCTGTTCGAAATTTGAAATAACATCAGAGAGCAGTTTGGTTTTCAAAAAGGAAAATCTACACTAGCACTCTTATCACTTTTAAAGATAATACTAGGAAGTATTAATAACAGTTTTATGACTACAGGGTTAAAAATAGGAAATGTTGGGATTAGAGGTCCTTAAGTTACCTTTTTTTTTGTTGACGCGGGGAAACGCATTTACTCGCCTTCACTGGCCCTGGGTGGGATCCAGTGGTGTGTGGGGCTCGCGGCACATTATATAATGCCGAATACCCACAAATACCACCGCGAGTGCCACCAGTGCCGCTTTGGATGAGGTGCCCCGGAACAACAACTCATCAGGGCACCTCGACGGCAAGTCAGCCCCCGAATAGACTGACGCCACCTCCACAGATGGGGTTGTCTCGCACCGCAGGACAACCTCACCGACTTTGGGACAGTGCAATGGGGCGAGGTTCCCATCCTCGCCCCTTGGCCCGTGCGCAAAAGCGCCGCCACTTTTTGCTCTTTTGTCCCCTCTTCTTATAAGAGGGGTACAAAGGGCGGCATCTCCTCCTGCTCTTTAGTCCCCTCAAAGTCCCCCTAACAATGTTTAAGCATACATTGTATCAGTGGGTTCTCATAAACAACTATTACAACATTAAAGACACATGTAACATAAAATTCTAAATGACGTAAATAATGTTTAGTAGATAACACTTTTGTGATATTGTATTTACTGTTCGTTAACATAAAAACTTTTTGCGTGCTATTGTTATGTGTAGCAAAACATGTGATCTCTATGAAATTGTAACATCTACGGACGACCGGCTGGTTCAATTGGTGACGTGGCGGTTAGTCCGCGTGTTGCGCCAGAGGTAGCGGGTTCGAATCCCGTCTAGGTCATCGATAAATATTACACATATAATATTTCTTAAATCTATAAAAATATTAAATATATTTCCATTGTTTACTACCTGTCCTTACGGTACTTAGCCAGGTTAAGCTGATGTGGTGTGATACGTCCAAAGATATTATTATTTATTATTATACCATGTTTTAAGGCAAATAAAAAATATTATTATTATTATTATTACTATTGTAAATGTGAAAGTTAGTACGTGTATTTGTTATTCATTCACGCATGTTATGTACTCTTCGGATTTAAATGAATTTTGGCACAGATAAGACAGAAAAAAACACAATAGTACTATTCATCCGGATAAAAATTATTTTTTTTTGAGATAGATTTTTAAGCGGGTGAAGCCGCGGGGCAAAGCTAGTGGTCAATATTTAGCATAGCGACAACACTATTTCTGCGCAGTATAATGTGTGGAGGAAAGCCTTGCCGCGGTTGTTACGAGCTCGCATACTTACGCGGCTTCGAATTCTTCTATTTGATTTAATCGCGTAGTAATACCTACGAGTCCAACTGTACAGTCGGACACGTGGGTAATATTTTATCAGGTCACTAAAACTTTGGTCATATAAATAATTTTGATTTTAAAGTTTATTATTATTTTATGTGAAGAACGAAATTACAAAGTTAAATATATATATAATAACAAAAAGTTATTATGTTGAAGTATACATTTTTTCTCGGGAATGCGTCGTTTCTTGTTACGCCTTGAGGTATCCAACTTCTTGTAGCACAGAAAAATCGTACTACTAAGTCAACACAACCAAAGTACACACCCTGCTGATGTTTCTGTTGGATATTTTTGGTAAGGATCGTTCCAATATCTAAAAAGTTCCACGTACATACGTTTATTCTCGGCGACCTAGAATCATGAAATTTGACAAGAACGACAAAAGAATAGATTAGAAAATTATAATTTTATCATTGCCCGTTATTTTCAATAAAAGGTAAGCCAATGAATATGACTTATTTGATATAACGATGATTAATATGACAATGACCTATGGGTCAAGTTAATTAGGTATGTATTTTGTTAACCTCTGTACATACACGCATATTATACGTGTTTAATTTTTTAGCGACTTCTCGATTTCGCATTAATGACATGAGCACGAAATATTTGTCAAGTCATTATATCACGAGCTAGAGGGGTTAAATAAAACCAGTCCTAGCCCGTGAACATATACATTATGTAGTGAGTTGGGCGCCAAATATTGAGTTTATAATGAAAACACTCATGGGCAGAGATACATATATAATCAAGATAAAAGGAGGAGATCCTTACAAAGTTCAATTAAATTCTATAAAGGAAATCAACACCTCTGGGGGTAAAGGGACTCTTACAGGTTTAGCCACACATTTAAATACATTTACTTAATGATGAATAAACAAGAGGGTCTCTCCGTATTCACAATCAAGAACGATCTTTAAAAAAAAATAACATTTGTATCAATCTAGTTTTTAAAATGGTTAGAAAAAAATGAGGGCACGAGGTCTTATCTTGGCAGTTTTCTGAGACTCACTGCTACAGCCCGGATGAAGATCCTTTCTATATATAATTAATTGTAAATCCAAACCACCAAGCCGCAGGCGGTTTGTTCTTCAATCCTCAAATTTCATAGTTAAGATTATGTTAATATCTTCATATTAAATCTTCATATTAAATCCACATTTAAAACGAAGGAACAGTTCCTTTTATATTAAATCAATTAATAGTTCATGGCAGCCTGACACGAAAATGTAGGTTCCCGGTGGGAAAGAAAAAACTGTTTAATTATCATATTTGAAGAGATAAGGCGAAATGATAGCAGCATCTTTAGTCTGACAGTCAAAGATGACAAATATACTTTTTTAAATGTTCAGGTAGCAAAAACATAATTGCTACAACTAGTGTGACTAGTTTCACACGGCAAATATCGACTGCCAACGGTTTTCCATCATTATGATCAGTTACAATGGTATATTGAATATTTTGTTTAGAAATAGTTGCCATTCCTTCGAGTTGATGGTTTATTTGTGTGTATGAAGTGTAGTGCACTCGTTGCACTAATTTGAATACTCTGAATTAAAATTTGAATATCTGAAATAAGCTATTGAAATTAAAGTGTTTGAAAGGCTTTCTCCTATATCCAAAAAATCATAAACATAATAAAGCACGAGGCAAACAGGATATATAAGTATAACAGGGTTCGCTCTTCACTGTGTCGTAAAGAAAAAGAACACCGAATTAATAAACTCCTACTAAAAGCCGACTAATAAACGACAGTCAAAATGTTACACTGTAAATGTTTACGCAGTTAACTTTTATTCAACAGACTGTACCATATACTATGAAACAATAATAGAAAACAAACACGAAGCCTATTGCATAATACATTTCGTAAAAATTGCTTGAAATTCCTAAATATGAACGTACTCTTGCTATGTTGTGTGGCAATGGAACATATTATCTTATGAATTCAATGACAAGTATTTGTATTTTTTGTATCCATTTAATAGGCAGCTCATTAATTCCTTTTCTGAAGAAATTGTATTTTGAAAGCCGTTTCGACAGTTACATCGGAGTTGAATATTTTCCTCAGGCCTAGGCGGTGGCCTTGCATTTCTCCAATGTAAGAAGCCTTCTCCTTAAAATGCCTTTCGCACGGCATTTATCTTTAACGTAAGGCGTAAAAAATGGTTCTTAGGCAACAAATATTTATAAATAAAAATATAGCTAGCTATTACACGAGCAACACAAAAACATAAATGTACAACGCACGCGGCCACTGCGCACGCGCGGCGCACGCACGCGGTGAAAGTCGCATTAACCGTCGCTCACGTAACGAAATTTGTCATAATTTTATGTCAAAAAATGTGAAGCATCTATTTTTATTTAGAGGTTAAATATACACAGAGTGGAGACCAAGAGAAGAATATCGATCAGCGCGCTGACCATCAGCTCGGTAAACACTTATCCACCTCCACCCATGCTCCTACCCACCTTTCGGTATACGAAGCCAATAGCGGGACATGCCCTTACATCTCCCGCTGGTTTGGTCACCGGCTCTGTTCTCCGACGTGCAATTCTTAGCTCCCTATACATTAGTCACGTGTCCTCTGGTCAATCCTCTCTCCCTTTTCAGGTCTGACTTCAAAATACAGAAGTCGTCATAGTTATCTAAAACTGGATGAAACTTGGCACAGTGGTTTAAAATCTGGCAGAGTATAAAAATTACTTCTAACCCCAAAAACTTAATGGTTCCCTCATCCTGTACGATGGAATTTTAGCGAGTACCTCAGAGACAGCTAGTATTTAAACCAAGATATTATTCGCATCGGCTTTCCCTCAGTAAAGAAATCAAACTTCGTTACACCAGAGATAACGTAAACCCAGCACCGCAAAATCAAATCACAAGTTAACTTTATACGTATCAGGGTTCAAACTACACCCTCATATATGTATCAGGACCGCTTACCAATATTTGTAGGCACTTTAGGTATGGTGGGTTTCTTTGAAACTTTAATAGACCGGCCGCTTGCCAGATTATAATCTGCCCCAAATGCGGTTGTCAACATGCTTGCCATAATACAAAGTAGGCGAACTCAGTCAGCACAATTGGGAAGGTACTTCTTTGATTTTTAAGTTTAGTTTTGTAAGTTTCTAGTGGTACATTGGACATTGTCAGTTCGGTGGCGACCTAAGAATACCCGCACCCTCAATCCAAGCCCAGGTTGACGTAAAAGGCGTCAAAGGGCACTAGCCTCTTAAGATCTAAGAGGCTTCAACGAGCTAGTTGCTAGGTGCCTGGTCCGTTTTTTAGTGACAGTGAAATAGACGGTAGCATTGGACATCCGAGTGAGGTTCGTACCATCAATCGGACCAGCGACAGGCAACAGTGACGCCGGCCCGAAACCTAATCCGCCAATTTGAATTTGCCAATTGCCAATCAACAGTAGAATTCGGCCCCTAGTTTCCGGTAGTTCCACTAGTCTTGGCCCCGAAAGCGGCCATGGCCAACGGTGGAACAAGGGGTTCTAAGAATCTCG
This sequence comes from Eumaeus atala, assembly GCA_017140195.1. Classification (NCBI taxonomy): domain Eukaryota; kingdom Metazoa; phylum Arthropoda; class Insecta; order Lepidoptera; family Lycaenidae; genus Eumaeus; species Eumaeus atala. Next base: position 214,888 of record JAFELO010000671.1, on the reverse strand, counting down.
GGGCTATGGATCGCTACCACCGATTTGACATGGCTACATATAACGGGCGAATGTTTCGACTAGATAACCACTTGGTTGAGCTGGAGGTGGAACTGGGATAACTCCGATGGCACGTTCTGGGTTTTGTGAAGTCCGAAGATAAGGTGAAGACACCATAACTCTGCCATCGCGTCACCTATTCTACTTCAGGGAAGGCGACACTCCTTCATAATGCGGCGTGCGATTCCTCGTGAATAAGTCCCTCGTATGCAACATTGTTGAAATCTCTAGTATGTAGGGTAGGCCGGCGGATCTCCTACTTAAACTCACTAAAAGCTTAAGCCTCAAAGTGATACAAGTATACGCACCAACCCTGACACATTCCGATGACGGCGTGGAGGCAACTTATGAGGATGTCTCATAGGCCTTACATAATACCTGTAAGGCTCACTTTAATGTTGTTACGGGGGATTTTAATGCCAAAGTGGGAGTACGAAATGGTGTCGAATCGAGTCTGGGACCACATGGAGTCTGGGACAACATGTACGATTAGTACAGTCAACACTATGAACTAATATCCAACGAACCATGGTAGGTTCCGAAAAATTCCAACTGGAATTAATAAAACCAGTTCGATGACCTAGATATGTCGGAAATTACAATGGAAATTGACGAGACCATGAGCAGCATTCCATGCGGGACGTGGGTGAAGTATATTGTAGGTATTGTATTGAAGTATACGAGTAAGAAGGAAACTTTCGGATGAGACGCTTGGTTATGAGGGAACGCAGAGCATACGAAGGCGTTACGTCTGCCGATGTCAAACTTCTTTTAAAAGTGAGACAGCAAAGTAATACGCCGAGACCTTCGGAGCTCAAATACGCAACCGGTTACCGAAGCGGTTGAGCAGAATAGAGGGCCGAAGGTTTCTGTAGAGAAGTTGGGTCTCATTCTGGGGTTACCATTTCTTTTAAGCCTGGGGTCTTATCTGAGATTGAAGCTTACTATAGCAGGTTGTATACGACACGCGCAACGATACGATCCGCATGCAAGCCTGACACGATATTTGTCAGGCGATCTGCCGAACGAAAGACGAAATGCTCCGGGGCAGGACGGAATTGAAGTCGAGATTATTTGGGGCAGGAGGCGAACCTGTGTTACGACAGCTAAAAAGGATTTTTAATATTGTCCTTCAGCGGGGCGTAGCTCCCAAGCCGTAGCTTGGAAGTATCGTTGTTTTGTTTTATAAAAAGGGTGGCAAATCACTTCCCCAAGATTAGAGACCAATTACACTTCTTGACCATATTTACAAGTTGTTCTCAAGAGTCTTGACGAATCGTCTCACCACAAAGCTTGACAAATTTCAGGCACCGGAGCAGGCTGGGTTTCGCACATGATTTACCATCATGTACCACATATTCTACCTCGGGCAACTATTGCAATTACGTAGTTTGTCTACCTAGTTGCAAACTTCGGAAGGGAAGCTAATAGAAGGATTTAATGGGGTTGGGCAGCTTTCCTGAAGCTTCGTCACATTCTTACATCGCTTATACCGCACAGCTTGAAGACAAAATTCTTCAACCAGTGTGTTCTCCCCGTGAAGACCTACGGGGCCAAACATAGCCTCTTAATTTAGGACTGGTCCGCAAGTTTGTGGTAGGTCAGCAGGCTATTGAACGTGTTATGGTTGAGTGTTTCCTTGCCGTATAGCTTTGGCACCGAGGTCATAAGGCAGAGAACTAAAATTACCGATATGACGCGACGAATAAACTCACTGAAGTGGCGATGGGCTGGTCATACACTCAGAAGATCAGATGGCAGAACCTGAGTGGTCCACTCAGGTCCAGGAATGGCGGCCGCATCTAGGAAAACGAAAACGATGATCGACCGTACACCAATGACTGATGAATGGTGGGAAGACGATCTCCGTGCAGCAGCGGGCTCGGAATGGATGTGAGTGGCAGAAGTTATGCCGTCTTGGTGTTAATTGAAAGAAGCCTATGTCCAGCAGTGGACCGGTAAGGACTAAAAATGATGATGATGATTGGAGGGAAGGGGGACATAAGAGCCACACATCTAAGTAGCTGGTATTGGAGGGAAGGGGGACATAAGAGCCACACATCTAAGTAGCTGGTGTTGGAGGGAAGGGGGACATAAGAGCCACACATCTAAGTAGCTGGTATTGGAGGGAAGGGGGACATAAGAGCCACACATCTAATCAGCTGGTATTGGAGGGAAGGGGGACATAAGAGCCACACATCTAAGCAGCTGGTATTCGGAAGTAGGTTGTCATCAAGATGCTCCCGATCACTGCTCGTGATGCAAAATAAAAAACCATGGAACGCTCGACATCCTGATGATGATATAATTCAACGCTCGAGGGCGTAGGGAAAGCCGCGTACCGGAATACAAACGTGGCGGAATAGAAATCCGCACGCACCTTGTAGCGTGTCTCTGCAGTCGGGCTGTCGGGCTGTTGTGCAACCGCGCCATGCGCAGAGCACCAGGTTTATAGCATTTCATCCTGATAAACAGATATTACAAGGAGCTAGGAAGAAATCGAGGCGCACCATTATCCTGGTTTCAGGAGGACAGATCCAAGCACTCACGCGGTTTGACAGACAGAGATAGGTATCTATACTTCTAGCAGACGGGATAGATCTATCATCGTCATTAGCCGGACGACGTTCACTGCTAGACGTAGGCCTTCCTCATAGAGCGCCACAGGCAACCAAGTAGCCATCCAGTATGGGTAGGAAGCCGTCTAGCACCCCGTCTTTTGGCGCGAGGCCGTTACTTCGGAAGCTTTCATCTCCGTGATAGAGCCTCAGATCGTCTCATGCGAATTTGGTCATACAGGTAAGCCTAACAGGCTCTTCTATTCAATGTAAGATACTGGGCTGGCACAACTTGGGGATATTCCTCGCTTATATGCCAGGTTTTATACATTCCTCAGGCTTCGTTCGCACGAGAACTTTTATAAAAAAGCCATATATTGTATACCCAACCACCTGTTCAGAACAAATGAACATGGCGCTCATATATCCCATTCAACGCTTTTTAACACGCGTTAAGAAAGCTCTAAATGGGCTCGTAAATGGGGCCTTAAATTGACAGATTTTCTGTTGTGTTTCGTTTAGTCAAAATCCGGTGGGTCATTAGAATCGAAGTCAGACGGAGGGCCGCACGTCTGCATACCTCTCCACGGATATTTACTGGCGTCAGTTGTCACCAGGCTCCAAGTGCTTGCCTCCTTATACAAGAAAGGCAAATGTTATTTTATAAATAGCAAGTTTAGCGCTTAGGCTCGCGAGATTGTTCTTGATATGTTCATACATTTCTATAATATCGACACATTATGCCTGTATTTCTATGTTAAAGCTTAAATCTCAATGACGTATTGCATATGAATTGGGCCCGCACGACAGGGAAACGCCCGCATGACACGGACGTAATGTGACAGTTTTGCTGTCGCGTTTTGTACGGTTTTTGATTAGCTGGTGGTCTGTTAAAGGGGAGAAGGGGAGGAGGGAAGGAGGTCAATACACATACAAAATCATGACTATAATGTGGATGTCTATGGGCGTTGGCAGTCGCTAAAGGGGTGTGATTGCTCGTTTCTCACCATAGGGTGTATTTGAGACAGTAAAAAAAAATTTTTTGTGTCGATTTTGCTTGATACAAAACCGTACCAACCAATAGGTTGCCCAACCCAGGAGGATAGGTCATCTATAGTGTGTTCACAAAGGATTCACAGTTCACGGATGGGATGGCGGGCCGTACCGTGGGATCCGATTATAAAATCGATTCACTCGTTCGCGTATAATCGATTAGACACAGTTGATTATGACCGAGTACCGCGCCCTGTTACATAACCTCACCACTATTGTGAAGTGCCTAACAATAGTTAACAGTAGTAGTTAATGTTAACCATAAACAAATACTATGGCTCGAATACACCTGAGTGAGGCCAGCACAATCGGGTACGTACCTCTCACATGGTGAAGCAATGGCTACGTGTGCTAATTGACACTATGAGTTCACACGTATGATATGATCAGTAAAAGAAATTGTCAATGCTGCAGTGGAGATACATTGGTCCAGCATGACCAGCGAGGCACCTCTCGCATTGTACCCACGTAAAGTGACGGCTATGATATCGCGTTTCGTGTGGTTTGTGAGCAGCTGATGGTATATATGTTAAGAGATAGCGCAGTGCTGCATTGCAGCAGAATTGTTCCTCTCGATCGCATGAGACCGCCGTAAAGTGACAGCTATGCCGTCGCGTTTTGCGCGGTATGTAAGTAGATGGTAGCCCGTTGGAGGCAATGAGGAAAGGAGGGCCACGCAACTGCCTGAGAATAACGCGGATGTCTATGGGCTCCGATGTCTCCCCCGCCCCCCCAATACAAAAACCTTTACGGTCTAGTTACGGAATAACTACGGATCGGATGTAAAACACTTATCATTGCAAATGATCTGAATTCTTAGTTTGTCTCGCCAGCCACAATGATGCGGGCGAAAGTTTTTATATCATAGTCCCTATAAGGATTGGAGTAAAAGTGGACTTTTGTAAAATTGCAAGTAAACATACACAACACATTTCGGTTTTTGGTGCTGCGAGAAAGTGAGTTGCGTAAAGATAACACAAGTTACGGTATAACATTTTCAGATGTAGGAGGGGAGGGGGGGGGGGGGA
>JAFELO010000671.1:101957-187961 GCA_017140195.1 Eumaeus atala | reverse complement strand
CTACAACCGATAGGGCCGGAGCCTCGCGGGTGAAGCCTCGGGCGATGCTAGTGTAATAATGAAGATAATGATCCGGTGTAGGTATGTCTGCGATCGATCGTTTCCTCTGCGACTTTGCCGCCAGCGTAAGCCATGAAACTTCCTGCGCTTGCGTCTATCCGTCTCAGCGCGCCTCTATAACATAATGATGGTCGACACATATGGTTACATTCACTGCACATGCATGCATTACAGACAGGACAATCTAAACGTAATGTTGTTTTTTTTTTTAATCTTTACTTAAAGGCTACATCATAAGATTAAGCCAGCCATACATCTATTGAAAAAATAATTATAAAGTTACATATTATATTAAAATAAATATAATGGATAGCAAAACTTAAGGATCTGTCACTATATTCTTATTTAAATTTAGAACTAACAATATCATGTATACAAAAGAGAAGTTCAGCTTTATTACATTTAGTGTCCATCGTAAATTCTCGTCGTAGAAATTCCTTTCTCTCACATTCTATGAGAAGATTATAATAGTCCTTATGTCGGTTGCATGTTGTACAGTTAGAGTTGGTCATTGTACCCATTAGGAAAAGAAAATTATTCAGTGAAATGTGATTGGAACGAATGCGAAAACAGAGCGTTTTTGCTGATTTTCGTATCCGAGAACCAGGATAACTTGGGCGGTTTGTTAACAACGGTTCTATACCAAATACCAGAGTTCTTTGAAATTTGTTGGAAGTAATTTATCCCATTGCTCATAAAAACTTTTTTCAATAGATCCTGAAAAATTATTAAAGCAAGACTTTATACTGATCCAGGTACCCACGGTTTGTGCTGCACCTGCCAAAGCATCAACCACTTCTTTGGCAACAATACCAACATGTGATGGTACCCATTGCAGACAAACGTTAACCCCACTATGAATATAATTCGTAAATACATTTCATAATGAGGAAAGCATCAGTCCTAGCCCATTTATCTTTAGCACATGAAATCAGGTGAAGCAGGCCACTTTTGGAGTCAGTTATAATAAGGATGTGCTCGTAAGTAGTACTTCTTATATAAGCCAGTGCTTCAAGAATGCCTATTAGTTCAATGCTCATACCGTCTGTATAAATGTGGACGTAGTTACTTATACTTCATCATTATCATCGTCAGCCCTTATCGGTCCACTGCTGGACACAGGCCCTTCTCAATGAACGCTAAGACGACCGATCTGCTGCTATTCGCATCCATCCCGGACCTGGCCCATCTGCCATCTGTTCTTCTGAGTGTGTGAGTGTGACCAGCCCATTGCCACTTCAGCGAGCCTATTCGTCGCGTGATATCGGATACTTTAGTTCTCTGCCTTATGACTTCGTTACGAATTCTGTCGGACAGAGAAACACCCAACATAGCACGTTCAATGGCCCGCTGAGCAAACATGCGGACCAGTCCTAAATCAAGAGGCTACAACTAATACTTAGTAGCAATAAGTTTTTTCCTAGCTATCTTAAGTTCTCGTGACGCTATTTTTTTTTTTAGAGTTAATAGTAGGAATATCGATAAAACATGTATTCAATTGGGATCTCAAAGAAATGCATAGGATCTTCATATGGAGGCCAAATATCATGCTGTGCAATTTTGATGTCCTTGAGGTTCGTTTAACTATTAAGTAAATATGTGTAGTCGTGACTGTTCCAGTAACGTACAAGATTGAATGGAATTATCAAATTTGGTAATAATTTGAAATTAATAATTATTACGCCGCGAAAAAACGTTAAAAAAAATAATTATCAGACAGACATTTCCTTCTAATCTTTAAGGGAGGTATAAACGATTCATTTTCTAAAACATAAGTAGAAGTAGATTTAATAAAACCATCTCATAATTTTAACGGTTGGTTTTGAATAAAGACTAGTTTGAGGGTGTTTAGGCTGGCATTAGCAAAAACAGTACAACCGTAATCCGTACATATAATTTCCTTAAATGCAAAGGAATTAACGTACTTCATTCCAAACTGAAGTATGATTGTGATATGTATACATATATTTTGATATGTTTCATTAATATGTTTATTCCAATTTAATCTGTCATCGAACCATACAGCCAAAAATTTTACAAATTTTACATATTTATGTTATTTATTAAATGAGAATATGTATTGTGATCTTCTTGTTCAAATAAACCAGATTAGGTAGCAACAGATAACGCACAGGACACGCGGCAGAATATGGGTATTGCTTGCTACAGCATCTCCCAGACACACGTGTTCACATGGGGAAGAATTAAAAGGTATTCAATTTTATACACTAGTTGAGCCCCGCGTCCTTCCGCGATAATTACATATCAAGGGAATCAATAACGACGGTGAACATTTAGTATTTTGTGATATATTTTTCATCTTTTGTGATTACTCGAAATTGTAATCCATGTTGTGTCAAACGTCAACGAAATATGTTCCATGGTTTTTGTATATATAAATAACAATCGAGCACAAACATCCGCTCTTATAATTAATAGTAAGTCTAATGTTATATGTTCTTATAACCATATAAAAATACAGGATACAGGATGAATGAACATCGACCCCCACGTGGTATCTAATAAGTAAGTCTAATACCTTCTAGTGCTGGTAGGTAGGACTAATACCTACTAGTCCTACTAGGTAACACTAGTACCTAACAGTCATAAAAACCTTATAAAATACAAGATACAGGTGAACATCGACCCCCACGTGGTATGTAATAAGCAGCAAGTACTACCATATGTTTTGTGCTGTACATTCGATTTGATTTGATTTAGACTAAATTAAAGTGCTCACATAGTCACCACACATTTCCATCGTCAATAACTCATCACTACATGCAGCCCTTTTGTCCCTTTCATAAAAACAACATGTCTTAAACAAAAATTCCCTCAATAATGTCCGTAGACATAGAATGAACAAGTTAGAAAGTACTAGAAGTGGCGTGTAAGATATTACATACAGTGAACATGAGCGAACCGGTGAGGAGTGGAGGTCACGTGTGTCTATATCTGTTAAGGTCGCGCCTCTTACTTCACTGTACTTATTTGTTATGTATGTTTGTGTATGTGTGTGTGTGTGTGTGTGTGTGTGTGTGTTACATGTGTTTTAATTATCATCATCTCGTGGGCCTGTTTAAGTTCTACTATTAGAAATATAAAAACATTGTGTGTGTGACATAACTTGTCACGGAAACATAGATTTACAAACAAATAGGTTACAGCTTCGAATAGCACAAAAGTTTATTTTTATCCCGTAACAAATGAATGGCAATCTCGGGATAAATATCGTAGGGATAAAGCCCCCGGCATTCCCATTTAATAAAGAGATAAGAGTAATAAAATTTGAGGGATTAAACTGACAGTCCCCATTTGTAGGCAACGAAATATTATTGTGTTTTCTATATCTATACTAATATTAAAAAGAGAAAACAATTGATTGTATGTTTGTTTAATTACATTGAATATACTCCGAAACCACCGGACCGAAACGTTATAGAACGTTGTGGAAAAAAATCTATAATGTAACCAAAGATGTGAAAAAATGTATCAAAGTAAATCCTTATTTCACTGCAGAAATTATTGACAACAAGCTGCCTGACAGACGGTGTTCTGTCGTAATTTTAATTTGTTGAAATGTCCCTCCGAAAAAATAAGATATTCTTCGAGAATACCAAACTATTTAGGAGCGTGCCGAGAGGTACCTTCACAACACTCGTGTCGAACAGATCGCAGTTGGTCGCGGAAATTATTTCGTCGGAGTTTCGTAGCTTCGATAACTCTTGGTTGCGTTGTCTCTGTAACAGGCTAGATTTATGGTTTATCGATGGAGCGTTGTAATACCTATCGTTTCTTTAACGAGCGTTACATCATAATGTAACTCGTATTTCGTGTAGTGACACCCCTCTTCTTCTCCTCCATCATCATCATTATCAGCCCTTATCGGTCCACTGCTGGACATAGACCTCTTTGAATAAACGCCATGACGGCCGATCTCCTGCCACTCGCGTCCATCCCGGACTAGCTACTGCACGGAGATCGTCTTCCTACCTGGTGAACGGTCGACCAACGCTTCGTTTTCTTACACGAGGCCTCCACTCTACCTTAGCTTGGTGGCCCATCTTAGTGGTCCATCTGCCATCTGATCTCCTGAGTGTGAGACCAGCCCATTCCCACTTCAGTGAGCTTCTTCTTCGCATTATATCTGAAACTTTATTCCTTTGCCTTATGACTCGTTACGAATTCTATCCGACAAAGAAACATCGAAAATCGTACAATAGCTCGCTGAGCAACCGCAAACTTGCGGACCAGTCCTAAATTAAGAGGCCAAGTTTCGGCCCCGTAGGACATCACGGGAAGAACGCATTGGTTGAAGACTTTTTTCTTCAAGCTCTGCGGTCTCTGCTCTGATCATTCTTTTTTACTAGGTATCTCAAGTAGGTCTAGGCAGGTCAAGTAACCTACAGCAATCACATCAGTGTTATTTTATTAATTTTAATGTAACAACTGAATATAATTGTTTGATGTTAAAGTACAATCTGTAATTAATATTGACATCAAGAAACAGACGCAAGTCTTGCGGCACACCAACCACTACAAATAAAACATCCCTTTCTACTAATGTACGGAAATTACAATTCCAGAGAAATCTGTTTTTAAAGAAAGCCTACTCAGTTCAGTTCTCCCACGGCTTTCCCACACCTCGGAACCCTCTAGGATAGACAATTCATTGATAAAGATTCGTACGACAAATTATAACTCACTGTAAAGTCTGTCTTCCATACGCCAGTGAACCACGTTGACTTCCTCGCTACATATAACATTGGACCTGTGGACATGCCACAATAATTCACAAGTATTATCAAAATTTGGATACAATAACATAAAGTTCATTAACACCACGTCATTTATCACAGAGCACGTTCGTTCTGCTCCTGCCGTAGTCGTACAGCAGACGAGTGATTATAGATGTTAACACTGCATGTACATACAGCATGAAAAGTAGTTTTTTTTTTAACTGAAAGGGCTATTGAAAGTCAATCTGTCGAATCACATGATGTCGCCGTAAAGCTACATCTATATGTGTAAGTTTCCGGTGGCCCATTGGAAACGGGAAGTGAAGGTGGATTGAACAAACCTGGATAAAACTTATGCGGTAGTCTCTGAGTGGTCGCCAAAACGGACTCCTCGTTCGCCATTACACTACAAAAAGCGGACATTTGTTATTTTTTATTAGAAGGGGCACGAAACGGGATAACGTAATCATCACATGACGCCCGCATTATCTGATCAAGAGGTACCTCCCCGATCGTGTCGGCCTAATTAATCACCCACTCCACCTAGTGTCCTGACTGTGATGGTGTTGTGGTGTATTCGATCACACATCTAATTGTGACAGTGTTACCATTTTTATTTGTTTTTTTTTTATGATACTTCTTGTATTTTTTCCTATGATCAGCAAATTATATATGATTATCATCGTAATTAACCAGAAGACGTCCAGGACAAGGACTATGGTCCCCCCCAGAGAGCGCTGTGACTCTCGATCATAAGCTTCATATGATCGAATGCAAGCAAATTCGGTGGCTCCCCGCGACTCAAGTTATGCATGCCATGCTGTAAATGAAATATCACTGAAAATCATTGCCAGGTCATCATATATAGGCTGAGTGTCCGGTGGCCCCTGTGGTCACAATAGAAGCTCTGTAACGTTATGATGATGGTGATATTTGTGTGAAATGTTCTTTACATGTTGTGTGGATGTGTACAGTAGCTGTACCGCTGACGCTAGCGCAACAGTAACACTGTTCGTAAAGTTTTCTTTACATGTTGTGTGGATGTGTACAGTAGCTGTACCGCCGACGCTAGCGCAACAGTAACACTGTTCGTAAAGTTTTCTTTGCATGTTGTGTGGATGTGTACAGTAGCTGTACCGCTGACGCTAGCGCAACAGTAACACTGTTCGTAAAGTTTTCTTTACATGTTGTGTGGATGTGTACAGTAACTGTACCGCCGACGCTAGCAACAGTAACACTGTTCGTAAAGTTTTCTTTACATGTTGTGTGGATGTGTACAGTAGCTGTACCGCTGACGCTAGCGCAACAGTAACACTGTTCGTAAAGTTTTTCCCCCACTGTACCAATCGGACGAAGACTAAGACTTTTACTTAAATCTTTTTACTGCCTATATAGTTACGCTGTATCAATTTCAATATTTCTTTTTTACGTTTTGTTACGCACGTATTACGTTCTGTCCCGGTTGTGACACGTGCTTACTAGCTGACTACGTGCTCCCTGACGTAATTGCGTTGTCAGAGCCAATTATAATCATCATCGTTTTTACATCTCACGTAAGATCATAATTTGAGAATTTTATATAACTAGTTGTGCTCGGCTGTTTCACTCGCGTTAGAAATATTGCAATGGATCTTTATTTTTTTTTTCGAAAGGAACAGTTGAATTCTGTTATTCCAGGTTGTGTTATATATCTGTGCATTATTTCATCCCAATCCGTTGGGTAGAGTATTTGTGTGAAAGGTTAACTAGCAGACCAACACACACAGATATTTCATTATGTTCTGCCGCCTATGTCTACATATTTACACAGAAACTTTTATACTTCTAGTATCTAGTCTACTGGTTGCCCCGTGGCAGACCCGGATAGCCAAAACAACGGATAGAAAAATGTTATTAGGATTTTCCATAGGAACTTGCTGGTTCCTAACTGTGGATTCTACCCACTTGCCTACATTAAGATGATGTCGCACCATCGGAATAGGGGAATGATGGATTAAAGAGTGCACATGTTACCTGCACACGCACTTCAAAGTAGGAATAGTAATATGATTTATGAAACGACAAACATATACATTAAATAAACTAGCACACGCATTATTCAAAGACTGCGTTATGCCAGCCCTATCAGAGAACAATGCAGCAATTTAGTGCCATTTAATTAGAAAAGTCAAAACCGACAAGGGGAACGTATATCAAGTGCGGCACACAGTTTTATTATTATTTTGAGTTTTGGGTTGAATGAAGATTTTTGGTGACTTCTCGTATAGAGATCGTGTGTATACTAATTTAGTATTTAAAAGTCAAGGCAGGTGCATCTTTCTATTTGACATAGTCATTCCTATTTTATGTGAAAAAAAACCGATTATACAACTTTATTAAAGGATGTTAATGAATATTTATTAAACACATGTTTAATTTTTATTTTCAAAAAAGTAGTCACTCCCGGCGTATTTATAAAAAAAATGGAAAATATTCATTGATTTACAAAAAAAAAAACAAATATTATGACCGATAGTTCAATTTGTAACAGAACAACGTCTGCCGGGACAGCACGTTGTCAATAATTTTCACATCTTTAGTTATCGAAGATTTCATAAGGATCTGGAAAATGTTATATAGCCTGTGTTCATCATAGGCCTAAGTGCCACCCCCACACTGGGGTACCCCTCTTATAAGATGGGGGGACAAAGACCAAGTGGTAGCGGTGCTTTGCGTACGGGGCAAAGTGCGAGGATGGGAGCCTCACCCCATTACATTGTTGCAAAGTCGGTGGGGTTGTCCTGTAGTGCGGGACAACCCCATCTGTGGAGGTGGCGACGTTTCCCTCGGGTGCTGACTAGCCGTCAATGTGCCCTGATGTTTTGTTGTTTCGACACCTCACAAAAGGCGGCATGGATGGCACTCACGGTGGTCTTTGCGGATATTCAGCACTAGAATGTGCCGGAGCCTCAGGGCCAGTGAAGGCGCGTATATGCGTTTCCCCGCGTCAAAAAAACGGCGTAAGTGCCATAGGCCAAAATAATGTAATCATTAAAATCCTGTAGGATTATTTTTCAAATCAGTCCAGTTACGGAACCTATTCAATGCAAACAAACAAATAAGCAATTAAATGTTTTCTCTTTATAATATTAGTATAGAAAAGGGATATTTTCGTCATTTGTCGTCTTTATGGATATAAATTAAGTTTATTCTAATTATTCGATGTTTCATTGGGCCTCTCAAATATTCCATAAAAGCGAGCTCACATATCTAAGTCTGGCAACAAGCATCGCCCCCTCTTTACTCTATGACGGTCAAAGCGGTTCGCGCACGATGTTACAAATGTTTACTGACGGCATAATTTATAGACAGAAAATATATAGGCAGAATATATATCAAATCAAAAATCGTAAAATTCGCCAAGCAGTTCTTGAGCTAAACAGATCATATCTCGTTACTTGGATTTATAATTACTAGTGATCGGCTAGAGATCGAAATTCGTTCATAATTATAAAGAAGTGTATATTGAAATATAACATTTATGTAGGTGCTTAAATAAACACCAAATGGTTGTCACTATCGTGTATTACACGAATTTACGCATTCCTACTTCCCACGGCGCTATTCAGGGAAAGTCTGTAGTCTAAGTGGGAATGCTTAAACTCGTGTAATAAATGAGGAAGTCTTTGTATCGAACTGAAGTCTGGACGTCATCCGGTTAGTGATGACGACGAGGCTCCCTCTCTGACGAATGAAAGCGAATATATAAGTAAACAAAATCAAGGCTAGCATCCTCTAGTCCGTTCCATAACGGTATATACTTGAGAAATTGACTAATTAAGATAAAGAAGTGAACACATGAATACATTTAACCGGTCGATATCCTTCTTTGATCCGTTATACGCGGTTATGTTGTAACACGTGAACATACAACTAGTAAAAAGTGATCAAAACTGGTTATTTTATTAGCATTTTGATTGAAGCAATCTAAATACACTGACAGCGCAAAATATCCAAGATGGTAGTTTTTAGGGTTCTGCACCCAAAGAGTTAAAACAAGATAATAGAACTAAGTGTTTTTTATTTTATTTATTTCAACACTTAACGATCTATCATTACAGTTGGCCAATACGATAAGCCATAATTTTGTATTAATGTTAACATAATAAAGTCACGACAATTATAACTAAATATTAAGAAAATATAAATCACTTAATAATATAAAATATAAAATCGATCTTTAAATTAAACTGAAACTTACAATTCGTTAATCAAATAATAATGTTAAAATTCTAAATCAACAGGTCAATATGAGTTAAATATAATTACAAATCATTGGAACACAATACAAACATAGTTACCCCTGTGAATTCATTTAATTAATAAAAATATAAATGAATGTTTGTGTCTGCTCGGTTGGGCGTGCGGTTTCATTATTATTACAAAGATTCTGATGATGTCCGACTGTTTATTTTTCAATCATTACATTTAATTTTCTTTATTGTCTTGCAGATAGGTTGCCCTCCTTTCCTCCTGCCCTACGATGTACAAACCGCACAAAATGCGACAGTATAGCTCACACTTTGAAATTTTCACGATATTTTTTTGCTGCTGTAACAACAAAAGTATTTTGTTATTTAAATTGGATAACTAAATTATTTATAGGGCTGCCCTACGACATTTATATACATATATTTTAATATATTAAGAAGAGAATAAATTGTTACCTTGACAAATTATGACCTAAGACCTTCCCCTTAATAACGAAGTAGTGGAAGTTCTAGGCTATATACCATCACGCTACGTCCAATGGGAGCTTAGGGTAGTCGCGAAGAGCTTACTATACTTGTCCATGGTCCCCTTGACAATTCTAGTCCCGAAAATACCAGTACCCAAAAAGTGTCCATAAGTCCCTACTTATTTCGGGTTTTCGTCCAATTGACACAAGTCTGTAACAAAATAAAATCAGGCAAAGTGGGAGTTGGACTCTCACTCCGAGGTTCCGTACCAGCGGGAGGTATTCAGCATCAATACTTAGGTACACGAGTTGAGAAATTTATACAAACGGCCTCCCGCACACGTTTTATATGACAAAAACTACGCATGAAGTTAGTTAAGGGTTATAACAATTTTTAGTATTTGTTGTACGCACAGTCCGTCAGGGGCTGCAATCTTAGTAATAGTGTCCCGCCTTTTCCCTGCGTATACGAAGCTCTAAAAAAATATGAATGCTGTACACAAAATGAGAAATTCATACACAATGATTGTCAGTCCCACGATGATAAACCAAGTCACAAAGGTCGTACTCAATGCCGGCCTCTGACCTCTAAAATGTTCTTTTGAAGTTGCTGGGAACCCTCATTACACAGCTTTTATGTGGCTGGTGAGCATCACTTTTTTAATGCTTATGCCAGGCGTTCCCAACCTCTGCGCGTAGGGAGCCGCGTACAGTAGTCAGGGGCGCCGCAAACCTTCCACTGGGCGGATAAATTTGTAGCCACCAATCGAGAATAATGTAATGCCAACCACCAGCACGTTCACACCCCGCATTGATTAGTTTGTCGTTATAATTCAGCCTAATTCGTAGGCGCCGTATTTGCGTACTACTAGTAGGTTGGCGCGATTAAGCTCTGGGCAGATCAAAATGGAAAGACTACGATGGAATTCTTTACCCAACATTGGGACACACACAGCTCTTAATATAAATGTAACATAAAGGGGCACCTCAAAAAACTTACTAATCCAGCGAGTCCGCCTTGAACTTAAAAATGTTGGTATTAGTCTTATGGGGAACACGCCTTTAAACATCAGCACAAATAGAAGTCTTTTAGATTCAGTTCTCCATTAAATCCTCCTTCGAGGCATAGTTATTCTTCGCTCAGGCGAAGTGCGTATAAGCTTCTATTAACGCGAGTGTTCTATGAGCTGGTGACATATTTTGTACAGAGTAAGGCGCAAACGAGGAGGTGGTAGATGACTTTCGTCGTCTTTGAGACAAGCATAATTTGCTCTTTTCATGACGAGGCCCGAGTCGTAAGGGTTCGGATATAATATAAAGCAGTAATAACACCCGCAAGAGATGGCTTTTGAGAACACTTTCTGGGTAGTCTTAATCAAAAACCACGTTGAACTAACACGTACTCGTAATATAAATTATAGGGCACGCCAATTTCGCGAGTGATTATCGCGTAGAAAATGATTCATTGCGTAACTATTGGGATCGCGTTACGTTGCGATGTTCAATATTCGATTCACACGCCGAGGTGTAACAATAAGTATTTTATGGGCGCATTGCAAAACGCAAGTATAGGGTCACGGTGTAATGTTTTACAAGCACTTGATAAAACGATTCATTGTTTAGAAAGGTTAATGTCCACGGTTGCCTTCCGTTGATAATAATTACAATAAAACTACTTTTACGGATTTTATCGCGGTTTATTAAATTATTTATGTAGCCCGACGTTTCAGAAGCTTTACAGCAACCATGGACACGGGTGGACTGAGATGACAGATGTCTTGATGTACCAAGTTTTTAAAAGTAGCCGAAGAATTATAATTTTATTTGTTCCGATTAACGCAAACAGTACTTAGTAATCCGTAAGAGTAGTTTTATTGTAATGTCTAACATTCGCGTAAACTTAAGACATAAATTCCGTTGATAATTTGTAACTGTCGCTGTTTATACGTATGAAAACGTAGCAATTTGTCTTATCATTTGCATTTTGTTATCCTATTTCTTGTCATGATTTTAGGTCGAAAAGCACGCGTTAGGGAAATCTGATGTGATTCACTAACATAATATTTTATCATCCACTCCTACCCCCGGAGGCTTTACGGGGCTTCTTCTTTTCTTTTTATTAAAGAAATATTAAGGTGTAATGTAAGTTTGTTGATGGATGTGTTGTTACATCTTGATGGAAATTCATCATCGGAGTAGCTGATATTCAATATATAACATTAAGTTAATTTTAGTCACGGAGAACACGTCCAGGACTAAAGTCGGCTAGCACTTTTTGTTTTCATTTAATATCATTTTGTCCGCGATTCAACTCGATCCGTGGAATAAAAGTATGGAAAAGGTGCTGGCTGATGAGGCGGAAGTACATACAATGTCGAATGAACACAAACACTGCGGAAGTGCACAAAGCGACGTTAATCATTTAAATCCATTTTCCACGCACCGAGTTCCCATGTGCGCCGTGCGCGGTGCGCGCTGCGCCTACGCGCGTGAGTCAGGTACTGTGTGATTGTCTTTTTTTTCTCGAAAAAGATTATCGACTACACACTACTTTTAGTAATACTAGTAGTACATTTAAGTAATATTCAATTGGATCACCTCGATAACATTCCCGATATGATTGAGCCCGGCGAAGCTGCTATTTCGGCAGCCAGTCATCTCTCCAATCACATCTGTAGCACGATCGATAAGTCTACCAACAGATCGCCACGACTTACCAGAGTCATTTTAATTTTTGAAAAAAAAAACTACAGAGTAGAAAACCAACGATCATAATTACCAAGATGCTGGGCTATACCAATTTATATATTTTATATAAGCCAAAGTGCTGTTGCTGACAGTATCCGCGGTGATTTGGATCGCGGAATGTGCATTCAGTTTAGGTGTGAGTCCCAAACAGCCTACAAACTCCACCTATAACCGGTAGCCTTGCGTAAGTGCTTTTCACGAAAAACATAAAAAACCCACATCACTATGTCCTAATCACGAGTTTTTTTCTAAAATTATAGTATATATTTTAAATAATAGTATAATTACAATATAGTACGGAAAATCGGACCCATCTAACATCTACCGACGCCCGTGAACATCCGCTTAATCACCATCCCGATGCGTTGTCCTCCTTGCGGCCTTCTCTCCAATGGACCACTATAGGTGTTGGTACGTTAAAAACATTACAAACTTAAACAATATTGTTTTTTTAATATAAAAACTCTTTTGTTACAGGTACTGTTCATTGCTCGTGGCGTGAGCATGACCGCGACCTTCCGGCAAACATTATTTTTACGAGAAGTGTCATCATCGACATCTGGTGCTAACCGCCTGCAGGCACGCCACGCAACAGCCCTACAAATTCTAGGCCGCACTCGTTCAGAACAAATATGACAGCGGTTGCCTCGACTCCCTAAAATATGATAAGCCGTTGGTATTTGCAAAGAAAGAAAATTATGATATAGGGGCAAACGAGTAGGTGGACAGTGGCTACCGCCGCCCATAGACATTTGCAAGACTGGGCCTATGAGGAATACGTATGCTCTTCTCTCAAAGACCCCTAACGCCTAAAATAATATCTGATGTACAAATTTCCTAAAGAATTCTGCACTTTTAAAGAAATTATCACAATTTACTGATTCAAATTAAATTTAAATACTTGTAGACGTGCGACGACACATTAGGTGCAGTTATCATCATCATTATCAGCCCTTATCGGACCACTGCTGGACATAGACCTCTTTCAATAAACGCCAAGACGACCGACCACTAGCTACTCGGCTCCATCCCGGACCGGCTGCTGCACGGAGATCGTCTTCCCACCTGGTGAACGGTCGACCAACACTTCGTCTTCCTAAACGCGGTCTTCACTCCAGAACCTTACTGACCCATCTGCCATCTGTTTTTTTGAGTGCGTGACCAGCCCATTGCCACTTGAGCGAACTTATTCGTCGCGTGATATCGGATAGTTTAGTTCTCTGCTATGACAGAGAAACACCCCGCATGGCACGTTCAATAGCCCATTGAGCTACCGCAGACTTGCGGACCAGTACGAAAGGTGCAACCTTCCCTCGTACTCACTTTATTTCTAGAGGAGTGCAATCCACTGTGAGGGCTTGACACCGTCGATTTCTACATTCTAAAGGCCAACGGACAACAAAACGTGAACAACTTGTGTTCCATTATTTCTATTTGATTCATAAATAGCTTCGACGCAAATGAAATTGCACAACTTAACAAAATACTGCTTCGAAATAATTCCATATAATTTTAGTCTACATTTACTTTATAGTCTAACATTAAATGTGAATTAGTGGAACTAATTCCGTCTAAGACATAATGTAGTCTTTATTACATAATGATAAATTATATTATAGTACTAATGGTAGCATTAGTAGGTACAAAATACAAAATACCGTGTTGTGTATTAGTAATGATCTTCGCCGAACTTTGACAGCAAAGCCTGTCTGTCTGGCCAACCACACAGGAGAGGGAGGTACCCCTTGGATGACAGTTCAATTAATATAATAATATCCTTCAGCTGACTACGGCGGCCACCCTATATATACTATACCAGTTAGCAACTGCGCAGGTCACGTTACGGTGCACAAGTGTGTGTGATGACTGCACTCTATTCCCGCATTCCCCTATCCCAATGGGACGGCAGTCCGTCACGACCCTGGAGTAATCAGGCGCAGGATCGGAAGCTTATACTATCTGGGGCACCAGGGTCACATCGACGCTTACGCTTATTTGCCGCCCTGATGATAATGATAATAACGAAGTTAAAAAAAAGTTAATGAGGCATAGAGGTCGCAAGTAACAATAACCCGACATAACAGGTGAAAGCGCGGACAATCGGTTTTCGCGGATACGCCGCCGCCAGCTTCCCAAGCGCGATAATGGCCGATAGTCGAGACGGGTGGAAATTAACATGGGAGAGACAATGGCCATTATGCGCTCGGGCCTCGGGCTCTTGTGACCGCGGTTACGTGAGGGGTTAATAGGTTCAGTATCTCCAAAATGACTAGTCATTTGAGCTCAGCTGTACTTACACGTTCTTCCTGTTCAATATACTAACAATTAACTACATTAAGTACTTCTGTGTCTCTACTTTGACGGTAAACACTAATCATATTTTAAACAAGGAATGCCCGGCGGTGTTACGAGTACTCCGCTGCCATTGGTCGCAGGTAATGGTATAGCCTCTAGCCTTCAATAAATTTCAGGCTAATTTACGCTGAAACTTTTTCTAATTGGACCAGCAGCTCATTTAGCGTGTTTAATCAAACCAGCTTTATAAAATAAATATTTTTTACCAGCTTTATAAATTTTGCATGCATGTTAAGTTTTTTACCCAAAAACTACTGAGACTTGGTTGAAATTTGTCGGAGATATAGATTATAATCTGGAATTTAAACAATGTCTCAAAAAAATTATACTGCCATAGATTGAAATAGATCAATCGCCAGGGCCACAGCTAGTACGATCTTACATTTTGGTCATGAGGCAGGTACTTAATTTTACACGAGACTCACTGTCTGATGTAAAATAAAATCCGGCAATTGGAGTCCAATCCGGCACGACCGGGGCGATCTTATGCACATAGCATCGGCGTGGAGTGATGAAAATGTCGTAGTGTAAGTGTTGACTGAACCTGAAGATGATAAACGATTACGACAAGGAAAAAAATATTTATGAATTAATATAATGAATGTGGAGGAGGCAAGGCAGGCAGGTGCATTAGGGAGCTGGCGTGAACACGTATTGTTGTTCTTGTTCAAGAAACAAAATTATGTAATTGACGATTTGAAATCATTTGAAAGGCGTGTCATAAATGTGTATTTTTGCACGTTGACAAATGATTAAAGTGGCACAGCGCCCCACTACCTAGTAACCTACACTCACAGCCGCGGCCGTCTCCTGTGCTGTTATAAATTTAAATATCGCGTTTCATTATATGAGCATAGATAAAATGCCAAACGAGTTTTGAATATTCAGAAACGGGTTTTATTTGTTTTTGTGTCGTTTTGTGTACGAAAACCATATCACATTGACTGGTGATGAGAATAATGACTTCATTTATGTTACTAGAGTTCCGTTGGCTAAATTAAAAAGTGACAAGTGTCATTGATACATAACGTCCTAATTATACCGGCACGATAGGGAATGTATTTCCCATGAAGCAAAGTGGACAATTCTATCACATAGATGCAGAACCACGAAAAAACGTTTAATTGTGTTATAACAAAAACATGCAAGTTTTAGTCTTTTTTGGATTAATTAACATTTTAGCGTCACATATAATTGTGCGTCTTTTGTCGTAAATTATTAATACACATTATGAACAAATATAATATTTTATAGTTCGTGAGAAAAGAAGACTCGCTGAGTTTGTTTCGTCGTTGAGTTAGTACATGACGTACATACAAATAAATACTACAAGAACAACGCCATTAGCAGGTGACCTAGTACTCTGTCATTACACATTTGGATAAAACTTGGCAAAGGTTATAATTTACGAATATAAACATTATTTAAAATCACGAACAAAGTTATGGATCCATTAAAATAGATTTAAAGCGGGTGAAACCAGGCCACGCCTAGTTTTGACATGTAAGTAAGCAGCGACTCGGCCTGGCTTAGGCCATTTATAACACGGGCAGGCGGTAACGTTAACAATGTCTACTTAAACCTTCATTAGGGGAAAGCCGCATTAAAATCCTTTCAGTAGATTTGGAGAAAATCGATCACATACAGACTGGCAGTTTTGGGGACCCTATTTTATCAAATGTCTGGTAATGAACCCTAGCGCCTGATAACAGCTGTCTTTTGACCGTTCCATTTCGGTTCTTTTATGTCCATATCGGTAACGATGAAAATTACATAGTTTATTCACGTCCATAACATACTCGTATCAAATAACAACTCGACATCTTCGCTTACCTGCATCATGGTTGAACAATTACGAGTGGAATTTTAAATAATAATTTTTGAACAAGCATCAGCCATAGCTACTGTGATAAATGTTAAGTAAGAGACAGTGTCATGCTGCGTTCTAGTGGGCGGGCACAATCGGCGTGGTGCCTCTCGCTCACGGCGAGATACTACCATAATATAATCATAAGAGGAATGCCGCTGCTCCGACTGCTTGTTCTCCCCCTTTAATACCAGGTGTCTGCTTCATTTAAATGTTATGCACTAGGCCAAAATCACCATTAATACACTGACATAATCGTCATCAGCTAATACGGGCGGTATAACTAAAAATACTTGTTAGGCGAACTTTTCAATGTCACGTGACACCGCCGTAAAGTGACAGCTATGCTGTTGCGTTTCGTATGATTTGTGAGTATCTGTGGCGTAACGGAGCGGGTTTTGCCTGTTAAGACCGTTAGCCGCTTGGGGTCCTGGATTCGATCCCTAGGTCGGGCAACTATTATTGAATGTTTTTCAGATTATTCTGAGCATGCACTACATTGTCCGGGATTGGAATGTGACCGAAGTGGCCATACCTTGGCTAATCGAGGGTGTTCTAGTATAACTACTGGACTTACGAGTTGTGTATATACTAGCACATCTCTGCCTACCTCTTCGGGGATAATAGGCGTGAAGGTACTTTTTTGTGAGTATCTGTTAGCCCGTTGGGGGTGGGGGAGTGGAAGGCAACGCATCTTCATAACCAATGTGTGTATCACTATGAGCGGTGGTAGTTGTCGGACGCAGCCAAGGGGTCGCCTTACGCACACATGATACTGTCATCATTTTTGTGGACTTGGTGAGTTTCCGGTGAAGAAGGACAACACGACTGCATAACAATTATATCTACGGGAGTCGGTGGTCATCACACGCTGCTCGTTAGTCCCATTATGACACGTAAATGTCGTTGCCCTAGTATCTTTAGCGCCAGTTTTCCTGCTCCTTCTGAGAATGTCCTGGCGGCTTGCCATACGCACGCGGCAGGCGCACTCGATAAATCTGCCAGTTCTGTGCCACTTCGCAGTCAGCTCGGGTGCCTAGTTCCCAGGGCCCTCTTGTGTGGCCCATTGGACTAAGATGGTTTCTCCGACTTCCACAAACAATATTTTTTTGATCAAATTCCATACATTTCCATTTTTTTCTAGGTTATCCTAGGCGATTGTTAACAACTGTTTCTCAAGCGCTATGTAGCATAAAGTGAGACCTAGATTATTGGTACAAAAACTGTATTTAGTTTATTATATTACCTTTCTTCAGAGTGACCTTTTAGGGAGGAGATATACGTACTACCAATTTTTGGGTAGTTAGCGAAAGGCTTTAGTTTCTCGTATGGCGTGTAAACGAGCAGGCGCAACCTATTAGGCTATCATCACGCATTGACAGTTGTTGTGCCCCCTCACCCCACATAATGGGCAACCGGAAACTCACGAATTATGCTTTGCTTTAGATTTAATTGTGTTACCATTTGTTTGCTTATGAAATCTCGAAACTACAATTTTATTAGTAAAAGCATTAGTCGAATGGGCCTCGTTGTATCAAAGCTTGCTTCGAGTACGCCAGCAGAGCAGAGGCCGACACTCGACATGCTTTAGTGGCTCTAAGTACAGTGTAAGTGCTCTGACCAAAGGACGCTGGCTCCGCTGACCTTCTGGGTTCCGGCTACAGCACAACTAATGACACCAAAGGACGCTGGCTCCGCTGACCTTCTGGGCTCCGGCTACAGCACAACTAATGACACCAAAGGACGCTGGCTCCGCTGGCCTTCTGGGCTCCGGCTACGGCACAACTAATGACACCAAAGGACGCTGGCTCCGCTGGCCTTCTGGGCTCCGGCTACAGCACAACTAATGACACCAAAGGACGCTGGCTCCGCTGACCTTCTGGTCTCCGGCTACAGCACAACTAATGACACCAAATGTCAATGTATGTGCTTCTATAATTAAGGAAATCCTTTTTGTATTTTGAATACGCGATATAATTTATGTTTATATGCTTGTTGTTGATTAACTGGAACGTCTTGGACTGGATGAAACTTAAAAAAAAACTAACATTAAATTGGAAAATAAAAAAGACACCTAGTTTAATGTAGTAGCGTATTTTTTTAATAGTGTAGGGGGACAAACAAGGAATCCGAGAAGAATGATACATGCATACCCACGGGCTATACTTTGGTTTATGAGCGTCAGCTCCAGATGATTCAATTACTCTTATAAATTAATAAAAGGAAGACCGGGACCGACCAAGGAAAACAAAACCTAAAAATTTGGATACACTTTTGTTAATAGGAAACAATTATTGCTTTCGGGATTGACACTGTTTTATGCTATTGTAGATTGTAATATATTTCTATGCCTATCCTTTAAATCTGTTAGTACATTTTACGTGAAAGAACACAAACATTCTCATATGTGTATAACTAAGACTAATGCCTTCTCTCTCTCTCTCTCTCTCTCTCTCTCTCTTTCTCTCTCTTTCACTGTCGCTGTCTCCCTTTCTCAACACAAATCACAATAAAAAATATATCTTCTTCTATCTAACACACAATCAAATGTTAAACTAATAGTTAAGTATGACATAAATTGTAATTATAAACGAAAACAATAGTGAATATAAATGTAATGTATATTATTTAATTAGATGTAAAAGTCAGGTTGATTAAATATGTATCAATTTTTGCATGCTGAAATGGCAGAACATGTTGGG
Source organism: Eumaeus atala (assembly GCA_017140195.1). NCBI lineage: Eukaryota > Metazoa > Arthropoda > Insecta > Lepidoptera > Lycaenidae > Eumaeus > Eumaeus atala. The sequence continues at coordinate 168,773 of JAFELO010000671.1, read as the reverse complement.
AAATTTCCTTACTACGTAATACATTTATATTGTAACTACCCATATTCGAGCAAATAAAATTTCGTTCTTTCTTTCTTCAATAGGTCTCTTTCAATAGGTCCTAATATAATAATTATTTGTGATAAACATGTAACATTTTCCTACACGCTGTAGATCATTATGGAAACTTCGACATTTTTTAACACATTTACATTAAACCAAATGTGAGAAAAATATCAAAGTAAATCCTTATTTAGTCGCAAAAATTATTGGCAAAATAATTGTCGCGACACACGTTGTTCTGTCATAAAATGAATTTATTGTCATGGTGTAAACGCGTCAGGTTTACGAGGCCAAAATTAAATACTATTACAATAACGACTTTTACGGATTCTATCTCGTTTTATTTAATTATTTAACTAGCCCGAAGTTTCAGAAGCTTTACGGCAACCATGAGTCCACCCGTGACCTGGTTAAATAATTAAATAAACCGCGATAGAGTCCGGAAGATTAGTTTCGTTGTAACGAGTAATATTCGCGTAAACTTAAGACATCAGTACGAAATTAAATATTTATATTTTTTGTATTTTCCTAAATCAAATAATTTTTGCCAAATTTTGTGAAGTGCGTGGGAAACCGGAACGGACTACTAGTAACAAGTAAATGAATTAATACATAATCCTTGAAAACACAAAATTGTCATCGGCGCCACACCTTGAGAACAAAGTGCTTATGAACACATTCAATGTAATATATATCCTAATTTGCAATTTTTATCAGTCATGTTAATAATTCCTTTGGTTTTTGATAATAAAACTTATTCGCTTTTCCGCCTATCGTTATGAAGGTCGTAGGCGTAAAACCGGTAATTGTTAATTTGCCATTCTTGTTAACAATACCATTTACTCTCATAAATAAATCATAAGGACAATTAAACTGTGTTAAGGTAGTGACATGCCGAATTGAGCTGGCATGACCGCCGAGGCACCTCTTGCATGAGCAAAAGCATCATGGCCCATTGGAGGAACTGAGAGTAACGCTCATAAGGGGCAGATCGGAGCTCGGTGACCTCTGTGGGGACAAACGAAAGAAAAATATCCAAGACTCCCCTGCAATTCTATTTGTCGATTTTTACAACATCAAGGTGGCCACCACCACCTTGAGGCAGCAAATAAGTCCTCATTCTTTCTGACAGAAATGCAGATATCGTCTCCGGTTGATTCATCTTTTCTTACGTACGCAGGGTATAAGTTAGTACAATTATTTATACCACGGAGTGTATGTTTTTATCGGGGAAGATGTTTGCAATCGTCGCCTGTTCAACCGTGAAAACAAGGATCTATCCATCCTTTGGCCGCGTTTAGATAGCGATGCGCACCCCGGCGTCTATGCGTGCCTATACAGATCCCGTAACAGAAATGCCGAAATAGACCGACTCTTCGAGCTCATAGAAATGGCTACAGAATCTGTGCTGGAACAGATTCGTTCATACGCAGCAATCGTAATACTTGGTGATTTTAACGCCCATCACGCCAATTGGCTATGTTCACTTACTTATGTTCACTTACTGCCGATCATGCTTGAATATCTTTTCATGATTTTGCTTTAGTGTATGATACAATATACGAGGAGTGCTTGATAAGTATCCGAATCGACTAAGAAAAACTTTAATGATCTATATAAAACAATTTAATTTAACAACGTAGTTTCCTTCTACCTCAATACACGGACTAACCAGCGCTTTTCCAATGCTATTACACCAGTTTGATAAAATGTTTCCTCTAACCCCTCAAAATACTCGTCTACGGCGACAATGACTTTACATTTGATGAAAATCTCCGACCATCTAACCATTTCTTGAGATTCGGGAATAAGTGAAAGTCGCTCGGGGCCACATCTGGACAATCTGGACTTGTGCCTGAAGTCGAGGATTTGTTATTCAATGTCTCAGAATAGGGCCGACTAAATTTAGTCCAATTTAACCCCAATAAAAAAATAAGACACAAGTTTATCGCTGAAGTGTCACCCTTCGTCGTATCTTCTCGTTCTCTAAACACCTACCCATGGAACTCAGCTAGTATCGGAATACTTGGTGTAAATATATCGAATAACGTTAAGTTCCGCGGTCACTTGGAAACGAGAACTAAATTTGCCTCAAAGAAGCTGGGTGTGCTTAATGGGGCGAAGCGGCACTTCAATCCAGCTCACAGGCTGCAACTTTACAAGGCGAAGGTCCGACCGCAAATGATGTACTGCTCCCACTTGTGGGCAGGTGCCCGCAATATCAGCTCGTTTCATTTGACCGTATACAACGTAGAGCGACTCGAATCGTGACCAAATTGTTTCCGGACACCTCCAGACTTTGGTCCTACGAAGAGATGTCGGTTCACTGTTCTATTCGGGAGTGTTCAGCGGAATTGTTCTGCTTAATACCAGCCGCAAAATTCCATCTTCGGACATCGGGACAGAACTCTAGGTTCCACGCCCATCACCTTGATGTACATAAATCCACAACAGTGCGGTTTAAACGCCACTTTTTACCGCGTACAACTATAATGTAGAACCAGCGGCCTCCCTCGGTATTTCCGATCCGATACGAATTAGAGGTTTTCAAGAAAAGAGCATACCTATTCCTGCCAGGCGATGGGTCTGCAAGACACCCAGTCTTGCAAATATCTATGGACGGCGGTAGTCACTACCCACGGTTTGTCCCCTATCTCATAAAAAAACATACGCTCGAAAAATGTTGCCCTCCCTCTGACGCAGTTGGGTAGAAACAATTATTGTGGTTTGTATTGATATACATATTAAATGCATATTGCACTGACAGTTATTATAATAATATTTATGATGCGTGTTTTATTTTTATATACTGACAAAATAATTTCAGCATAGAATTGAGTTCATGAATGAATTAAAGATAAGCATTAAAGCACTCGATATATGAATATTAATGTATTTATCATACATCAATCCAAACAAAGGAATCTAACCTTGTACAGGCAAGTCGAACAATAATTATGTACAAACAAACATGCCAATACTTGTTCCAATATGAATACAATGCGTGAGATCTAGATCATTATCGCCTTGTGTCCATAAGCCTTCGTCTGCGCCGAAATATTGATATCTTTATAACAACCTTCGCTACAGGGTACTGAAATGATACGGTTTATTTTAAACAATAGTGTACCTTTTATGATTTCCTGGTACCTATCAGTTATTGACACATTATTGATTGCGTTTTATGAGAAAGTGTCCTCTTGCATTGCAGCTGAATTGGCTACGTCCGAGAAGGCACCTCTCGCTCACATGACACCGCCGTAAAGTGACAGCCGTGTTGTCGTGTTTCGTGCTGTACCTTAATTTTAGGTCGGAACTCGCGGTGGTGTTAAGGGTTCATTATTATCATACAGGCCCTCTATCTACGCAGAGCAGGTCTCGACGCGTTGACAATTTTATGTTAAATTTAGTGCATACAAATTCAATTCGAATATTTAATAATATTCATAAATGCATGCAACCGCATAGGTAATGGCGGTGCTGTCGTGACAAACTGCGGAGGTTTCCTGTTTCGGTTATTATCGTATAATTGTGTGGCCTCCGTGAATCCTTCACATCATACGGTCATGACACCAATTATTTCGCGCTCAAGCTGAACAATGAAAAAAATTACCATAGCATTTAGCATTTTTGAACTTGATTGTACGTTGCGGTCGGATACGGTTTGATGTCAATTTAATTCATCTTTTTAGTTATACACCATTACACAGTAATAAATAATAATGCAAATGGTTGCCACAGTTGAAGTTTGAGCAGGCTGCAAATATCACCCATACAAGTTTCTGTAGTTTTTGATCGTACGATTGTCGTAAGTCAAAAATAATTTATTGAGTATCTTGGCCTAGTATTATTTTTGTTCAACGTTTTATGTTGATTGCAAAGTCATTTCTCTAGATATATGTCTTTGCACGTTGTATTCGTTCTATGTAATTTGTAGTTTGTTCTCGTTGTAAAATGCTTCACCTCACTGCTTTAAATTTAATTAACTTTTCATATGGTATGGTTATCTTAAAACTTCAACCGGATATATATATCTGGAGAGGCAAAATATGTACATTTCTTACGTTAAGATGAGGAACCCGAGTCGAGTCGGATTCCTAGTTGAACAGTGATCTGAGACTGAACACATTTGTCACTGGGTCAAGTGGACAATTGTGATCCTATATAGTACTAGCGTAGCTGTCTCTAGGACAGCTCACATTCTCCCAAATATGAACATCAACAAATATTGAAGACGACAAGAGAGGGTAAGCTATAGACAGACTCGGATATGTTAAAGTCTAAGACTTGTAAATCCCTAAATCGGATGGATTTGTGATACCCCAAAGGAGAGAACGCAAATATAACTTTGTACCGTACACCGGTATTGTGTAAACGAAAATTATATATACCATGTGTAGGACTGACTGTACCCGTTGTCATTTCTTCATGGAAATTCATGGAAACACTTAACAAAAATATTTGTTTACTAGATCATAATAAATCGACATAATCAAATAATTATTGTGAAAATAGTATATAAATTAAATATTCTAATATTATTAAGAGGAAACATTTGATTGTTCATTTGTTTATTCGTATTAAATAGGCTCCGAAAGTACTGGACCCGTTTGAAAAAATCTTTTACTGTCAGTATCACTGATGAACTATATAACATTTTCTAAAACGTTTTGACCATAAGGGAAACATCGATAACATAACCGAATGTGTGCAAAAAAATCAAAATAAATCCTATAGCTGCAGAAGTTATTTACAACCAGCTGTCTCGACGGACGTCGTTCTGTCATAAATTGAATTTGTTGTCATTGTAACATGTCACTTGCACGCGGCCGAAAGTAAAGTTTATAATTTTTATGTTTTTGTAAACGAATGAACTTTGTCATATTTCATTAAACATCTGTGTGTAGCCGGGACGGACTGCTAGTAAATTATATTTATTCGAGTGTTAAGCAAAATATATTGCCCCGGTAGTATATGTATGTTTGATTCATTTGCAACAGGCCTTCAATACTGTAACGTATCATTGACTATCTCATCCGGAGGGACCTACTACTGATGGCGATGCTATTGCATTTACCACTACAGTTCATCGGACTGGCGAATACATTTATGCCTTCTAGTTTAGGGAGACGAACGGAGACAGGCGCCCTCCTCTTTTACCGCATATGGGAAGAGATGTACCGGGTCGATTTTTGATGTACCCTATAGTAATTATTTTTGGGCCATAAATGGAAGACGGCCCCTCTCGGCGGCGCGCGCACGATGCCGTTAATGATACGGAAACGTGCATAATCATCTTATGCCTATTCGCATCTGTGTCGTGTGCCCCTTGGCTCTACGGACCCATTAGTTAACAAATGACGTAACCATAATCAGTATTCGGTTAAGTGTCATACGTTACACTTAAGTGTTGAGTTACAAATACGAGCGACAAGCGTTGAATGTCTAATTTGTGTTGTAATTAACCAGTAGTCAGATCGGCGGGTGTGGGCTGCGATGCGGTGCGCCCACGAAGCTATTCAACAAGATATAATTGTGAATTGTATCACGCAATCATTATTACATTCAGTAGAATATTGTGAAGTCACCATTCAAGTTGGGGCTTTTTAATCGATAAATATCAATTTATCTTTGTAAACTTGGTTTGTGTACTTAAAAATATCGAAAGTATTTTTTAATTTTTCATAAAATAAAGAGTTAGAGCTTAATTTATACTCCAACATGTTGCCCGCGTTTCTTTCTCCTTCAGCGGTCCATTGGAAACTCATAAAGCGTACGAAATTCGACTCCATAGCTCCGAGCGGTCGTGACGAGCAGCAATAACCAATCCTACAACCTCTTTCAATCCATAACAAATTAATAACATACAAGGTAGGTAACGTCCCTTAGAGAGGGGGAGTAAAGATGTGTTCTATTTGTTTGTTGTGGGTGGGTTTAAAAAACTTCGGGATGTATAGACAATATTATTAGACACAACACAGGTTCCAGCTAAGGCCCCTTACGCCTATTAGAAAGTGAAGTGGCAAGTAAAACAAATTGAGGTTTCACAGGTTCCGATTAGTATGACGCATTTAAGTCACATTTAGGAGTTCAATATCGACTAACTAGTTGGCACAATAGTGACCTGCGCCGGCCCGAAAACTTGTGGAACGCCTGACATTCCTCTAACAGTTGAGTTTATCTCGCGGTCACTACATAACTCACCTCCGACTGAGCACCTGCCGCGACCTCCGTCTCCGGCTGTCCGGTCATTAACGCCCACGAGCCTTATCAGTTCACTCTCGGCACTGAATGGCTAATGATTTATGTTATACAATAACTCTATTGTTTAGCTAATAATTGGGCGGATTGCTGTTGCTATGTTGGAAGTTCGGATATTGTAATTACACTAGCTGTCCGCCTTTGCACGATATTTCACAAAATATGACAAGAGGTCATTGATTTACAATAACACAAAAAATATTATTTTAACTTCGACCAGAAACATTAAACATTACAATGACAACAAATCAAACTCTTGACAGAACAACGTCTGATTCCCTTTGATATTCTTTTCACACCTTTGGTTATATATTATAGTTTTCATACTGATCAAAATGTTTAGCAAACGAATATAGCCTATGTTCTTCAGTTATTAAGTAAGATTCTAATAGTAAAGGATTTTTTCAAATCCGCCCAGTTTCGGAGTAATGTACTTCTTTATAATATTAATGTCGATTATCTCATTGCTAAATTTCACAATTATATAAGTGGAAAGTATTCCTTAAGTTTCCTTGACAGACGTATGCGGACAGTCACGAGATCCTACAAAGATTGCTTTTCTTTCGAGGTACAGAACTGTAGAAAATGAGCGAATCCTTGCGACTAACACCCGAAAATCTGTCACGAGTCCCCAGCGGTGTCGTGCTGATAGTTATGGTCTATCCCCTGCACGCCACACCTATGTGTCGTAATATGCTAATCGCTCGTGTAAGCGCTTGACAATTAGGCCGTACCTTTTCCCATGCGGTTATTACGCACGATTGCGTCTCCGTGCGGTACGCGTGCACGTTGCGAAACTGTTCGGCTTTATCTGTGGCTTGGTTGAGTCCTAGCTCCTTTGCGTACGTATTGTATATTGGAATTTCGTTACGTTAACTATGTTACATACAATCATATTAAACTATCATGCACCTGCGGCTTCATCCGAGTAACTCCGGTCCTATTAGTCGTAGTGTCATGGTATATAGCCATTAGTTTCACATCTGGCAATTAGGTCCCGAGATCAACGCGTTGAAACAAACAAACAAACTCTTCAGCTTTATGTTATTAGTAAACACTCCAAAGTTTGTAAGTGTATTTAGTATTATTTAGCGTAAAAAATACAGAAAACAGTTTGTAGTAACATATAAAATCTCAGGTCCCCCATAATAAATAAATATTTCCTTGGTATAAAATATACTCTCATCGTTACCATGTAGTAGGCGGTCGCTGATTGGGGGCGGCCCCCGGCCTTGATCCGCTCCTCGAGCTAAAGGTTCGCATCAGCGCCGAGGCTATTATAATTGCCGCGCGCGAGCTGCCCCGCGAGTCCGGGGAGGAGGAGCCTGAGGTCCCTCTGTCCATGTCGTGGCGTCGCCTGACAAATACTCATAGCAATCCGATGAAGCTGTATTTTTCTCTTCGATACTCAGCATAACTTCAAGTCCGAAAAAAAGAATTCAAAATTATAGTGGGCGGTCAGGAATTCTAAGACGTGGTGTCATTTCAGCTGAATTTGTGTGGTACTACCGAAGAAATACCAATCGCTCACGTAATATGAGCAACAAGCAGTGTCAGTAAAGTAGTACCGTGTTACATTACAGCCGAATTGGGCCGGCGCGACCGGGGAGACACCTCGCACACATAATCTCTTCGTAAAGCGACAATGCTGTCGCGCTTTGTGTCACTGCTCGTCTGCCCTCTATTAATAGAAGAGCAATAATGTGACGTCATGATGCCAGTTTGTAAGAGTGCGTTCATGGTGGCCCTGATGGAGGAAAGGCAAAGCACTCGCAAAGTCTCTCTCTGTTCGTTACCCTGTTGTGTTATAAACAAAGTACTATTATTTGACGTAATATACGATAAAGTGCGGTACTAGAACGGGTTTCCTTATTAGTGCTAGGTATTTAGCATGATTGAAACGTGCGGCGGAGACCGAGTGATAGACGGCCCCATTGTCGGTCACTGCACGCTGCAGGTGCGGTCTAGTGCTGTCCGCTCGTGTGCTCGTGTCGATGAACGTATAACTCTACTCTGCAGGAAAAAGCATTTATAAATAATACCTCGAAACATATATACATCATAGCATCCTCGTCCCCTGGGTTAAGTATCAGATCCCGATTTTATAACACTGATATAGCCAGGATAAAAAATACATCATAGCGAGCTTAATTTGCTCATTACCTTGTCAACAGATCATGAGACCGGTTCAAAATATAATGTTTAATTGCACTATTTTCATTAATGTTAGTTTATATTTTTTTAATATAGGGAAAAGGGAGTTTGGAAAGGGGGCAAATCATCTGCGTAAAAACTATGCGGCTTTCTTATGGGCTCCGACAGCCCCTAACTTTACTGTAAGAAAAAGTTACTTGCGATTATGTCTTTAAAATAAATTAATTATAACGTTGCAAACCTAGCTGTTGTTGTCCATTCATCTTAATGTCAACGAGTAATAAATTTACTTAATAAATAAATAAGTAAATCAGTTTTAAAATAAAAATATTGATGAGTAAAACTAATGATTAAAATTTTAATGTCAATATTGCAATGCACAAGATGACTTGTATAGTGATCGAGTGGAAAATTACAAGTCTACGTCATTTCTAAAGACTAATAATGTTCTCGAAATTGTGCAGATGCGTTGCCAGCCTTTGAGATATGAATAGGCTGTGATATCGGAGGTTTTAGGTGCCAATAAGAGTTTTTTATAATATAATGAAATTACTTTCTTGCTCCGGTAGTAATTACATCCGTGAAAATATTTTCACGTTTATTGGAATGATTAAACGTAAATTTTATTATATACGCCAATACTAGAATGATTATGTACAGTTTATACATGATAAATAGTAAGTCCTGGTAGATTTTCTTTATTCCTAATTTATTTTCTATCAGTGGTTGTCTAGATGCATTAAATTTTTATCAATTATTTTAATTTATTTAATAATATATAATTCGTAGTTGTGCCCGCAGTTTCATCCACATAAGGTCTATCCTAAACTATCGACGCCGCTTACAACTCGTGCCACCACTACAGTAACGGTTCGCACCACTAGCCAAGCGACAAGTATGCGACGTAGATAAACACGCATATTACATATTTATTAGACTTACTAGAAATATCAGAACAATTACTATGACCCAGTAGTTTTGTGGTACGAACTAATCTTCGTTCATCTTGTCTGTCAGCAGACAGACTAGTTAGCGAACTAGCCATCACTTGCGTTGCCACGTTTTGTACACGGTTCCATAATGTTAAACCTTTTATAAAATTGTCTATAATAATAAAGATCTGTGAATGGATCATGATATTTGCACTCGAACCTTATTTTTTTACTGTTCTATGCTGACTGAAAGTGTCCAGTGAAGCTTCATCGGTGAATAGAAGATACGTCGTGTAACGGTCTAGGTGCGATTGTGGTCGACAGGGGGACAAACCACCCTTTTCCTTTCCCGCAAATGGGAAGGATGCATCACGATAGTACTTTAAGATTAGCTAAAGTAACATATTAACTTGGTCGAGGGGTCCGGGTCCCCTCGCCACCCCACTAATGAGGGGGAAAGCTCACGCGAGGTAGCTAAGGTTGACCTTACATTATCGTGGGGAGCTCGGCTCTCTTCCTACCACATTGGAGAACTGGCATGGCATGGAGTTGCCTTGCAATTGTAGGTTTAGTATAAACATGTTGTAGACAAAAATCAATCGAAGTGTAACCCTAATGTTTAGTAGTCTTCATAAAACATTGTTAAACTATTTTTAAAGCATAATGGGCAAACGAGCAGTGGTGTCATCTGACACAACCAAGGCCCAAATATATTTGTAATAGCAAAGCTATTGCAGCTGCGTTGCCTCTCTTTCAGGAATGAGACTTGAATACGGCACGAAGAAGATACCGATGTTTTTATCACATCAATTCGTTGATTACTTCTCTTTAGTTTTACTTATGCGTGTGTAAATGACACATACGCACCCTTTTTTAGTGTATTAAATGACGATAGCGCATCGGAGAACCCTTGGATAGCGCGGTTTAACATCTGCCGTAGGTAAGGCCTATTTGCCATTTCCATTGGTTGTCCAATGCTGACGCAGGTATAGATTATTGCTTAACACCATTTCTGTAACGAGTAATGTATACGCAGTTTTTACCTAGTGAGGAAAATACCTGTTGTAACTGAGTCTGGGAACATTGCCTTTAGTTTGAGAAATGTTTTTGTTGTCTACATTGTAATAGTACATCATTGTACTGTGATAATGAGGCGAAATGTACTTTATCCTAAAATCAAATAAATTGTTAGATGGAGACTTACTGTACTATACCACCAATGTGAAAGTTAATATGTATGTTTGATATTCTTTCACTCAAAACTGTTTGTACTCAAAATCAGTGCTGATGTTGGTGAAATCTAGGGTACATATAGATCATGATCGAAAGTAACACTCGTTCTCTTGGAATTGACGGTAGAGAAATCGTAGAACAAATCTAGTTAGGTCAAAATAAAACCACCCGGACTTAAATTTAAAAGTATTACTAATACTTAAATTTTAAATATGGATTTTTATAAATCCAAAGCATGCGGACGTTAAAATTTTGGTGTTTTTAAATGTGTACCGCTGAGATTTAAACTTTAAATATTATATGGACTTAAATTTAAAAAAAAAGGACGTAAACTACACTAATTACTTTAGAATGGGTTTAAAGATAAATGTAGCCAGTTGGCTGGTGACGGTCGTTTTCTCAGTTGTTGCCTCATATCCCATTAGTGAACGTTCAGATGTCTAACGCCACTCTAATACGCGTTGCTGAATTACGGTAATAATTTGACTGTACTCTACAATCACTATTTGTGATTTCTTCAAAGAAATCTATACTAACATTATAAAGCTGAAGAGTTCATTTGTTCGGTTGACACTTTTTCTCAGGAACTACCGATCCGATTTGAAAAAATATTTCTTTGTTGGATTATACATTTATCTAGGAAGGCCCTAGGTTATATACCATCACGCTACGGCTAATAGGACCGGAGGTATGCGAGTAAACTTGCGGGACGCAGCTAGTAGGCTATATATTTAATCATGCCGTATCAAAACTATTAGCAATAAGTACTACAATGGAGCACAAATTAGACGCCTGCTTATCGAATTAGCATTAGAAGCGGCAATTTACTTTCGAGGTCCACCTCTCACATTCCGCGATCCCGACTGGAAGTAATCTAAAATCCAAATCGATTAAACGAAATCTCCAATTGCGCAATTGAAATTAGTGTTTTCTTCTACTTAAATAGTACTATGTTAGTAGTAACAATATAGAATTAGTGATCCGCCCCGGATTCGTCTTTCTCGAAAATCTTTTGAAGAAAGTGAATGAAAAAACCCACTTAATTTCAATTTCTTATGAAAATCCGTTCAGAAGGTTTTGAGAAAGCCTGCGAAGGAATTACGAAAATAGCATAACTTTTCTTTTTAACCGACACGAAAAAAAGAGTTATGCTATTTATTTTTTCTCAGGTACCATCTCCGCTGGGCTATTTCGGAGATGGTTGAGGCGGACTTGCACCGACTATAACAAAACGGTGCTCCGTCTCGTAAGTCTACAGGGTTGTCCGGTATTATCCGATGATATCTGGAGACCCCAGCGGAGCTTGACCACCTGCCCAATCAAAAAGGCAACGTTGAGTTCTACAAAAGGACGCCACGGCCACGTGTAAAAAATCGTTACGACTAAAACTTCCCTCGGGTTGGTATGTTGATAGGAGACAACAGAATCCTGTTGTCTCCTATCGCAACACTCCGTTACTTTTTTCAGAAGACACAAAGCAGAACATTCTTGTTGGTCTTCATCTGTAATTTTTACTTTACTCTGTGTAAACATAATATACTGATGTCTTAAGTTTACGCAAACGTTAATCATTACAATAAAAGTATTCTTACGAAGTTTATCGAGGTTTATTTAATTATTTAACTAGCCCGATGTTTCGGAAGCTTTACAGCAAACATGGTCACGGGTGAACTGAACTGGGTGACAGTCATATGTTCGATTGTATGGTTTCGAGGGCAAACGTTGACTAGGTCATCTTCTGTGTCACGAATCGGACACGGACGCTAACCCGCACTCCGATGGTTCCTTACCAAAAAGGAGGAGCCAATATAAGTTGATAAACTTATAGACGTGGGCGTCTGCATACGTTATGTATGCAGGCTCCCGCTTTAAACAAATTACTTGGTAAAGATCTATATGTTCTGACTTTTACCTTTCCTTTTAAGTTCTTACTTGTCGCCAAATTTCACGACTCTGGGACAACGTGGTACCCCATAAGTTTTAAGTAGCGTGTGTTTTGATACAAAATGTTATGTGCATAAACTCAGACGCTTCTAATATCAATTTCTTTCCGGCTTGATCCTCCCGAGTTCCCGCGAGAAACGTCTTGGCGGAAATACAAATGGATAATAAGGTGATCCTGTAAGGGTTCCGCTTTTTCTTTTTGAAGTACGGCATCTTATAAAGGGTTATATCTCTTTCCCAGAAGGCGGTGGATAAGAACAGGGTGTTTACGGACTCGACCCAACACCCAACGACTCTGCTATTGCTGACTTGAGCTCAACTGTATTGCGCTGTAGCCACTCTAAATTTGCGAAAGCGACACCTGTGTATCGCAATTTAAAGTCTAATTTTTATCAATAATTAAGTTTTAAACTTTAAACGAAACGAAAATATAACAATTTTATCAACGTTATTCAAATTTAAATACAGTTTTGCAATTATGACAACTAATATTCTTATCAAGAAATTGTTTTTGGGCGAAGGCTACCGGCGGTCATTACATCTTATTTTTGTCATGCAACCCATCATTTGCGTTTTCTATGATCGTCGTGGTCTGTGAACATAAAATAATTGTCATAATATCTAAAACCGGCCAAGTGAGAGCTGGATCTCACACCGAGGTTCCATACCAATGAGAAAGATGTGCATTGCATTTGTGGGCTTCTACATTCATCTTGTATGAAATTAACTACAGATATAATTAGATATTTGTGATACTTACGACGCGCTAGGAATACCCAATTTTGCACTAAAAACCTAAAACAGTATGAAAATCCGTTCAGTAAATTTAGAGATAATCGCTGAGTCAGATACAGACAGACAGCCTTTGGGGACTTTTTATATATAAGAAGAAGATAGATATTTGTAATTTACCAACTTTCGAATTTATTCCTTGATTTTTGTTGTAACTTCTTATTTGTTGCCTAAATTAAATTAATTAATCCGATAAGGGTTATATTTTTCCTTTTGGGACACGGAACCCTAAAAGAATGGAAAGGGCTTTCCAATTCAACAATTTCGATGCTTTTATTTATTATACAGTCAATTATAATAACTATAGTCCATTAAAATTCTGGGAAAAGGAAATGATCAGTTTAGAGAACTTTAAAATCTAGATTTAATACACCTGATTTTTAGAGCAAAGCAGATCATTTTTCCACAGTTACTAGTGACATTTGATTTAGAAGTCAGCATGAAGTTTTCTCTAAAGTACAACTAATACTAAATTGACAATCAGATAGCCATACACGTAACTCCATTCCATACAAGTTTAAGGATTAATCTCCAATGCCACCATTATTGGCAATGATATTAAACTAATTACGAAATATTTAGCATAATTTATCAATGTTACTATCATAAGCCTATGTCTATAGGCCTATGATAGTAATACAAATGTAATCTATTAATACATATCAATAATCTATTCATCCACTACTGTGTGCATAATTTTTGTGCAGGAATTATTAATCAAAACACACACACACACACACACACACACACACACACACACACACACACACACACACACACACACCTTCACGTCAGTTACCCAATGGAGCAGGCTCATGCCTGCCTTGCTCCTTCACATCGATAATTCTGTTAATAAATAGCAACATATGTTACTATTGGACTCCACCCTCCACCCGTGACCATGGTTGCTGTAAAGCTTCTGAAACGTCGGGCTAGATAAATAATCAAATAAGCCGCGATAAAATACGTAAAAGTAGTTTTATTGTAATGACTAACATTCGCGTAAACTTAAGACATCAATATATTAATATATAAAATTTAATGAATCTATTCCAGGTGGTGCGCGACGGACTACCATACAGAGCGCGGCAAATACGACGAGAGATTCTCAGCTTTATTCTCTACTCGCTGCAAGAAGACGACAGTTACTGACCGGGAGGCTGACCACTCACATCAACACCATAGCAAATCTCGCACGCAAGCCTCACAAGTAAGTATTGATTATTATTTTGTTGCGACTCCTTTGTATAGTATGTCTGGTGCCTACTTGCATCTCCATAAAACCTCGCCCCGTGGGCCATCTAGACTTATAAACCGCACATTCCGCGACAGCGTATCTTCATGTAAAATAATAAATCGGTGTAAGGTGAGAGAGAGGATGCACCAATAACAGTAGACATTAGTTGTTCAAAATTATATTCCTTTTAGTATATAAGGGCATCCATATAATTGTATGCATACGTATCGCCCCTTGCTAGCTTCTCATCCCTCTCGAATGGGAAATTTACAAAACACTCGAAACCCAACAGCGTAGGTAGGGGTCATTTTACGACGGCATCATGTCTGTAAAGGTACCTCCTCGGTCATACTGGCCTATTTCAAATCATGGCAATACCACTTACAAAATCCGCGTCCAAAATCCTAGTGCAATATTTTCAAGCTTCTTGAGGTAGTTTTTTGTACTTTTTAGACGTTGAAAAATTTTGAGGCTTGTATACCATCTATAGCCATCATACTTTATTAAATGAATTAAATGTGTGTGCTCATTCTATTTCATAATGATATATTATAAACTTTAAATTGCGAGAAAATAGGCAATAATATTTAATGTAACATGTTTTTATCAATAACGTTTACAAACCTTGAATATAATTATAATAAAAAAAATACTTGTGTTATTCCAGGGGCAACGCTACTTTTGCGCAATTAGAAATAAGAGAAGCGAATGGCAGCAAGAAAATAACTTTTGAAAATCCAAGCAATGAAGCGATAGCACCAACTTTGAAACTCATCACACGAGATGGCAACAAGGAGACTCGACAGGACATAAAGCCGCACGAAATAAGACACATATTTATACCTAGATTATATCAAGACAATAAAAGCAGAGCAGGATTTTTAAATAATAGGAAAAGAGACTTTAGTAATAAGAGCTTTTTTACTGAGACTACCACCGAAAGCCTCGTAATTTATGTTCCTCCTGAGAAACTAGAAGGACTAGACAAGGAAGTAGAATTAGATCCTGAGGAAGAATTCCAAGTCGATGAATCTAATCATGGACTATACCTTTTGAATTATTCAGATACTGATAATATTACACGAAATACATTCGATTCAAATAAAACAACTTCAAGCAATGAAATTAAAGACAGTGAAAGTATTTTTACTGAAAGTACTACATTGACAAATTTGGAAGACTATACCCAAAGTAATTCTACTCCAAGAAGCGAACAAAATAATCAAGAAACAGTAGATATCAATAGTATAGCCAATAGTTCATACATAAACAGTACTAAGCTAAATAAAGTAGATACAGATAAAAATAGTGATAACCAAACACTATACATGTCAGATGAAATATACAATCACTATAGACCACTTGAAGCTGAACTACCAGATGAGGAAATGGCCACTTTTATATACTTTGGTCAAAAGTTGGGTGGTCCATCTATTAGTGATAATTTGACTGATTCTCCCTCCATTTCTGCTTCAACAAAGTCGGTAAATTATATAGCGCCGCCATTAGAGAAAAGAAAATTTAATTCTAGATATTCTGCAACAGAAAAATATAGAAATAATAGCGCCGGAGAAGATGAAGTTAACGAAGATATGGATGTTTCGGTTATTAAAAATGTTATTGAAAAGAATAAAATAAGGAACACTGTGAAAGGCCCTGCGCCAGCACGACATGTAGGATTAGTTAACGCATACAGAAAATATTCAAGCACCACACAGTCTACACCAAAACCAACCAACCTACTAACCAACGTAACTGAACCTATTACAGAAAATGTAACACCAAATTTGATTGAAAAAAATAACACAGACACAATTGTTCAAGATCAGGTTGATATTAAAAATCAAACAATGTCACCGGACATTTTCAATCCAAAGTCTAATTTGACTACACCACCAAAGAGTTTTTTACGCAACTACACCAGCTTAAGACGACGTCCATCAAGATTAACGACATTGTCTAGCACAGAAAATTCTATCGCGGAAGAAAGTAATGCAACAACTGAAAAGGTGTCTACTTCAGTATATACAGCAGTAGTTACTTCTGTGTCTATAACGTCTTCGGTTAAAGGGCAAAATAAAACAGATGTTCCTTTAGTTGATGCAGACAATGTTACAACTAGTGAAAATATTGAGGACGCAAAAAATACTTCACAAATAAAAGTAATTTCCAGTGATGATGATAAATCTGTAGTTTCGTCTACTACAGTTAAGCCTTACAGGCACAGAATTAGGATTAGAACTTCTACAACGGAGAGTACAGTGAATTTTATTCCAAGTTCAACAATTAATATATACACAGATGCGCCAGCTGACTTATCACCCGTTATAGAGAAAAATAATGATGAAGTGAAACAAGAAACAACGACTTCGAAAATACCGGAAAGAACACCAACATTCAAACAAAACGAATTTGAAAGTACGACTAATGGTACAACGATTCGACCAAAAAATAGAAGACGACGGCCAACAACAACTACAACCACTACTACGTCAACCAGCACCTTTCTACCATTATATAGAATACCAGAACTAACCACCCCTATAAACTATCCAACTGACCTTGGAGAAAGTCCACTTACAACCATAACTGTGACATTGCAAACTCCATCTGAATATAACGGATACGATACACCCACAACGAATTCTACAAATGAAACAGACAAGGCCGAGAACAATACGACACACATAAATGATAGTAGTAAGGGACCTCAAGACGAAGGCGTTTTAATAGAGGCTGAAAAAACATATACTGCTTCATACGTACTAGCGGGACTTGGATTCCTACCAGTAGTAGCCGTCGTAGTATTCGTTTTTCGCAACCTCCTTAGAAAGAAAACCAAAGAGATTGACGCAGAATACGAAGGTTATTTTGATGACGGTGGCGACATAAAGAAGGAATCTCCTATAACGCCAGTCGCACGTCCTCCAATTCCACCTCCTTCGAAGCCAGATCAAAAATGGGAATTTCCAAGAAATAAGTTACGTTTGCAAACTTTATTAGGTCAAGGCAACTTTGGTCAGGTTAGTTTCATCCACATAGGTACCAACTTTATTTAATTTAAAACAATAGGACATACACAGTCAAACGCAGAAGAAAATAAGCATTTACATTCAAACTTTACTATGTCAGCAAGTAAAATTAAGGTAAAAGTTAAAATTCACTTCAAAATTCATAAATTTATTATTTTATTTAATCAACAAAACGTCCTATATGATGGCATTACTGGGATTGGATACAAAACTTTTTGTTCAAGATATAAAGTAGACAAGATAAAAAAGTTATCTTAATGATATAGAAAATATGTATCACAATGAAACTATATTATTGTTTCATGCCTGTTATTAATATGACTAAAATTAACGTAAATACCTCAGAAAACGAAATTGTAATGCGAGCACTAAATTAATATGTCGTTATTAAAATGTTAAAATGGTTACAGGTATGGAAAGCGGAAGCTGACGATTTGAACGGGCACGACGGGCTGACGCGACTCGTGGCGGTGAAGACGATCAAAGAATCTGCTTCACAGAAAGAGAAGCAAGAGCTGTTACACGAGATATACATTATGCAGAAAATCGGAACGCATCCGAACGTCGTCACGATTTTAGCCTGTTGCACTGAACAAGGTATCAGAAGATTTTGTTTCTATATGTATGTATGTATG
Source organism: Eumaeus atala (assembly GCA_017140195.1). Taxonomy (NCBI): domain Eukaryota; kingdom Metazoa; phylum Arthropoda; class Insecta; order Lepidoptera; family Lycaenidae; genus Eumaeus; species Eumaeus atala. The sequence goes on along the minus strand of JAFELO010000671.1, from coordinate 150,511 downwards.
TTTTTATAGTTGTGAAGAAATTTAGATATATATTAAAAAAACTTTATGTTAAAACTAAACCACTTAAACGGATTTTTTCGCGGTTTATTACAAGCTTAATTAAAAACTCACTTTAGGCCACCAAAAATATCAGTAAACTTGTACCAACAATACAAGATGCAGGAATATATAAACTTGATTGTGACTGTGGTTTTGGAAAATTGGAGGGTATTGGACAAACAAAAAGATCTATCAAAAGACACAAGACACATTAAACACCATTACCACACATTAGATGTGATAAGGCACACATTGTCGCGAAAGAACACAGATTCCGTACAAGGATGATCCGTGATGCTACTGAAATTAAAAAAACATCTAAATTTCAATAGAGAAGATGGCTGGGTGCTTCCTTCTGCGTGGGACCCAATTACAAACATCAAATCGAAATCCAAACGTAACACCTTACAAATACAATACGCCCTTTTTGCATTAATCGGAACAACTAATTAATTACAAAAAAATCGAATCCTTTTTAATAAATAAATTTTTAATAAAACCGACAAAATATAGTTAATTTAACACCAAAAAATGCGACTTTGAGCGTTTACCGCTAAAAAACCCCTTTCTCCGTATCTCCTTCGCTTCGAAAATACCCTCCTAATGACTTCTGCTGGTATCGGGTTTCTTGGAGTCGACATATCGAGTAACGTTCCATTCCGCGGTCATTTGGAGGTGAAGGCTAAATTAGCGTCCAAGAAGCAGGGAGTGCTCAATAGGGCGAAGCAGTAATTCACGCCACATCACCGGCTGCAATTATACAAGGCGCAAGTCCTACCGCATATGGAGTACTTCTCTCACCTTTGGCCTGGTGCCCCCACCTATCAAATCGCCCCACTTCACCTTATTCAACGTAGAGCGACTCGAATTGAATTTGACAACCAGGTTGTTTCCGTGCAGCTTGATCCTTTCGCATTACGAAGAGATGTTTGCTCGCTCTGCATCTTCTACTGCATCTACAACGGGGAGTGTTCCGTGGAGTTGTTCGGATTAATACCAGAAGCGGAATTCCACTCTCGGCCATCACGGCAGAACTCTAAATTCCACCGTCACCACCTTGATGTCCCAAAGACTACAACTGTCCGTTTCAAGCGCAATTTCTTACCGCGCGCTACTTCGATGTGGAACCAGCTGCCACCGTCGATATTGCCGAACCTATACGATGTGGGGTTCTTCAAGAAAAGGCCTTAGTCCCACCTTAAAGGACGGCAACGCGCCTGCATAACCTCGGGTCATGCGGATGTCTGTGAGCGGCGGTAATTACCTACCACTGCTCGTTTGCTCCTTATCCAAAAAAAATAAACTTATGACATCATGACATTTATCATCTCAGTCCACCCGTGACCAAGGTAACTGTGAGGCTTCTGTAACGTCGGGATAGTAAAATACTAATAAACCGCAATAAAATCCGTTAAATTAGTTTTATTATATTATTTACATTCGCGTAAACCTAAGAAGGCGTCAGTGAATAGGATCTTTTTCAAGTTGCACGACGAATGCGAGCATTTACGTGATCTTTGAACGTTATGTTAGCGTGCTGATGCCCATCTTTAGAAACTTAATGATATTGAACAGTAATGTAATAAAAGCTTAGGTAGGTAGGTAATATTTGGGGAAATAAAAACGTCTACTCAGACGTTTTTATTTCCCCAAATATTTTCATACCATGGGCTTTACATAATATTATGTATTCGGACTTTTTTGTCACTTCTATGGGGTCACGATAGTTCTCGAAAGTAGTAAATCCATGCTTTTGTACCTCCAAAGCCATAATTTACACCACGTATATTTTCAGGGAGTATTTCAAAAATAAGATGCTCACTTTTTTTTTATAACATCCCACTAATATTAACGCGAAAATTTGTAAGTATGGATGGATGGTTGCTACTCTTTCACATAAAACGTGGTTTTATTTGTAGTCCACGCGGACGCAGTCCCGGGTAACAGCTAGTTAAACATAATTCCAGAGCCGTATCTGTTGATCATGGAGTATGTGATGTGCGGCAAGCTGCTGACGTACCTGCGCGAGCGCCGCTCCCGCCCGGACAGGTTCAGCGGCAGCGGCGCGCTGACGTCACGTGACCTCACGGTGTTCGCGTACTGTGTAGCCAGGGGCATGGACTACATTGCGTCTAAGGGGGTACGTAAATAGTACATAACCTGCATAATCACCTTCACCGGCAATTATCGTTCCGCTAACTACAATTTTGACAATAAATATTTACTTATTGTTTTGCCAAATAACTAATCTTCCTGGGGTTTAAGTTCGTATAACTAAGTAAATGCTATTCCTTCTTATATCGGCTATCACTGTGATTGAGCTATATTTATTTGCTGCTAGTTTTTAGTTAGTGGCAGTTTCCCACGTCCACCATAGCACATTACTCATATTGGCGAAGACTACACTACCACAAGATGTTGACTATACTCCCTCAAGATGCGTTGTCGTTGGAAGGGTTAAGAATGAGAAAACAGGTAAACAACTACTGTTGTGCTTGTGAGACAGAGAGTCTCACTGAGGACGATATTCAACACTTCGTTTGCACATGGGCACTTGCACAGTGCAGAGTGGAAGTTTGTCCCAAAGACCAACCGTTTGCGGATTAGGGCGATTAAGGCTGGCGTAGATAATTTATTATAAGGCGCATAATTACAAAGTTTGCAGTATTAACCCTAAGCCTGCACATTATTACAAAAAGGTTTAGTTATTTAATATTGTACAATGATTGAATGCTACCTTGTGGGAGTATAATTTTCAACAAATCAAATTAAATTTATTCATGGGTCTACGGTTGTCTAAGAGCCTGTTCAAAAAACTGTTCAGACTTCTATTGCTTTTGTAGCTTTTACATGGATACTTACGGAAGATAAAAAATGGGTTAAGAGTATTTACAATGCCTATATTGAATACGTTTCAACAGTATTTGCGCATGCGCATGCCTTATATTTTAGTAACTGGATCAAAAATGAGTTAGAAGTATTTACAATGCCTATATCGAATACGTTTCTATAGTATTTGCGCATGCGCATGCATTATATTTTAATAACTGGATCAGTAGTTGTAACTCTGTCTTACCAGATTATTCAAATGCCGCCAAGGGCGTAATATAATAGGTATGGGCTATCCATAATAAAGTTCAGTGTAATTTAAACGGCGGTGGCCTCAGGCGTACCTACTGTGTATGTATACGTGAATAATAACATCAGCTCCCTGTCCATGTGTGTTCAGATCGTGCACCGCGACCTGGCGGCCCGCAACGTGTTAGTAGACCACAATAAGCTGTGCAAGATCGCCGATTTTGGTATGTCCCGGTGCTGCGGCGCGGGGACACGCGGCCGCGGGGCGCTGCCCGTCCGGTGGATGGCCCCTGAGGCGCTGTTGTACAACGCCTACAGCCACCACACTGATGTCTGGGCTTTCGGGATACTGCTATGGGAAATCGTCACTTTGGGTAAGTACTTTTTTCACTAGCACCTTTTTCCCCAAGATCCCGTGCCTTGGAGAGCAATCACGTTAAGTTACGTAGATTTTAACTACCGCCAGATCGGAATATTGGAGTAAGAGGTAGGTAGGGCTCATCCTGCTTAGATATTTAAATAAACTACGAAATAAAAAATAATAATTTCGTCCTAACCGAATTTTGGCTACAGCGGCCATCTCTATTGAGAAGAGCGATCTGCGCGGGACATGTTATAGTGCACAAGTGTTTGCGCAGACATAAGTGCACTCAGTATTCCTTCATTCTCCTATTCCGATGTAACACGACCGGAGATAAATCAGGCTCAGGACCGCTGGCTTAACGTGCTTTCCGTGGCACGGAGTAACTGACTTCAAAATAGCATGACTGACTGACTGATCAATGCACATCGAAGTATTTACGGGATGGGTGTCTTCATGACCTAGGGATGCCTGAACTGCAAAATTAAATAGAATGTTTGGAAATTTCATAAAATTTTGAAACGCGGTTGAGACTGTTGACGTATCTAAATGTAAACGTATCTTCACTTATCCAGGATCCACGCCATACGCAGCTATGTCGGGCAGGGAGGTGCTGACGGCCGTCACCGAGGGCTACCGGTTGGAGCGGCCGCCGCACTGCAAGCCGCAGCTGTACCGCGCTATGCACTCGTGCTGGCACGCGGACCCGTCGCAGCGGCCGTCCTTCGCGGCGCTCAAGTCTCAGCTGGCGGAGCTGCTGGACAACGAGCCGTCTGAGGGCAACTATGTGGACCTGGATTCGTTCTACCAGGAATCGTCGGTGTACAGCGACCCTTCGGCCATCATCCACGACGACGATGGGCTGTCGGCCGAGTACGACAGGGAGAGGAGATGCTTTAGAGAGTACGTTTTGCGCCTATCAATGCCAGATGTATGATTCTCCCTCCACAGCAACAATGGGCCACCAGAAACTAATATACCACAAAAACACCTTAGTATAACACACGAGCTTAACTCGGACCATAGACTCGTTTTAATAGAAATAAGAGATAATAGATTTAGTAGAAATATTAAAATAAAGAAAAAGATCATCGACTATAAATTACTAAAAGATAATTTAGCAAACGTCAAATCGAGTGAACTCGATAGTATCCCAGACAGTATAGACTCTTTTCAAGCTGCTAACGCAGGCCGCGTTAGCAGCTTGAAGAGAGTCATAGTCACCGCACTACTGGTTAGCAAAATAGGAGAATCGTGAAGAGGGATCTCCACCGTTCCAGAGGACTGTTTAGCTCTCTCTGACGATGTTAGGGACCTAATCCGTCGAAAAAATGCGTCTGTACGATCACAATGGAGGCGAAGTGTGCAGACAAGCCATCCCACAAAAAACTTAGCATAACAGACACTGTTTATGTTTAAAGTACTACGCCGAGGAGGTTCTCCAACCCTTGGGCATACGACAGGCATTTCTTACGTGCCTGCTTTTGTGATTCAAACGGATAATTTAATTAATATTTATTTTTGTAGATAATACATCTGTTAAATTATAAAAAAGTCGTAAAACAAGAGTTGTTATACATAAAATTCGCAATATATTAGTGTGGTTGTTTATTATACATTTCGAACATTTCATTACTTTGCAATATAATAATAAAATTATTTATTTTACTAGACTAGGCAGTTTGGGTCCCAGTCTTGCACAAATATTTCTCTGTACACCGTTTAGATCTTGAGTATCTCTTAATCTACTTAATTTTCGGAAGAACAGATGTCAATGCAATATCGGTTATTCGTAATATTTTCTTTTATTTTGTAAATAATAATAATAATAATAATAATAATAATATTTTTTATTTATTTTCTCTCAATCACTTGAAATAATCTAAGTACATAATATATTTGGCATTAAAATGAGACGAGAGACTGGTGTCTGTACTAGATTCATACGTGTATTAATGATCACAATATTCCCTACCACCCACACACGACACAATACATCCTGTTACTCATGTTATTGAGATTAAACAAAAAAGAAATAATGATAATAAGTTTTACATAAAAATATTTTTAAATATACCTTTATATAAAAATATTTTTAAATATACCTTATAAATATAGTAAAACTTACTATCGTAAATAAATATGAACGGTAAATGACTATCTTGATTTCAGATTACGCCCAGGTCCTGCTAAATTTGAGAACAGAGCGTTCAACTTGCGGGACGAGGAGCTGAGAAACAAGTTCGGCATCGGCACGCAGAGGATGGGCGGCTTCGGCATACGAGACGGGCCCTTCAACGAGAGAACCTTCGCCGATGGCGAATTCAATGAACGCAACTTCGCGGACAAAAACTTCACTGAAAGGAGTTTCGCCGACCAAAATTTCACCGACAAAAACTTCACTGAAAGAAATTTCGCCGACAAAAGTTTCAATGAACCGAACTTCGCCGAACGAAAGGACGGGAAACTGTCCACATCCAGTTTCCATCGAGAGAGGGAGAGGGAAAATCCATTAGTTAGTAGAAATAGCTTTAACGGCTTCCCCAGGGTGGGGACGAGGGAGAATCACTTCCAGATGTCTCCGGACGGACGAAACAAGAGAGTCCCTGAGTTCGAATGCGACATTTAATTCTCAAAAAGTATTTCCTAAAAAGCATGTACTGATTTGGACTTAGGTAATTATTTAATTAGTTATTTTACAATATTTAATTAAAATGTATTATTGTATCCAAAATTTAAGGTCTCTGCTGTAGAATTAAGACCTAAATGACTGCTATGTTGCACATAAAATGCATGACAAATTTATTGTAAGAATCTCATAATCTTCACCATTTTTCATCAATGTATTTGTAAATAATAATTTATAACAGTGTTAATTTTAAGATCGAGCTATCCGCTTACCTAAATCCGACTCCAGGGTTTGAAATGTAAGAAAATTAGATCTAAAAGAATTATATCTTAGTACCTGAATGTATTATACAAATAAAAGGCGATTAAAAATATTAGTCTCTACGCGGTTATGTATAGTAATATATTGTAAATAGCTAATGTAAATGGTGTAATTGGGTGTATACGGCACACACGTTGATCTGAACGTTTAAATATTTATCATAAACATTAATATACCAGAGAAGCAGAGCCGTCTTATAACATAATGGGGCTCTGGGCACCCACATGTTGGTCCTTATTTTGATAAGAATTAAAAAAAATGTAGAAATACACAAATTAAGCCAATAAGCATTTCTTTTTATAATATCAATTTAGAACTCCTTTTGTGGTTTTTATTTCATCAAGATCGCAACATCTGCATTTTGGTCCCTTTTCAGTCGGGGGCCGAGGGCGGTATGCTGCGAGTGCCCCCGGGAGCCCAAGTAACCTTATGGTAAGGACTGCTCGAACATGCAGTGTTTAAGTAATTGTATATTCACAAAGGTTTTTCGTAAATGTATGCTATATCATATTCTATATTCTGTGTTATATTTTGAAAAGTAGATTTTGTTTTTTGGTGCTGATTATTTTCGGTATTGTCTTTGCAATAAATTTTATGTCTGTTAAATCTGTCTCTAATTCAAAATAACTTTCTAGTCTCAAAATTTGTATGATATTTGATTGTAAGATCTGACCTATTCATAAGTTCTATAAAAGAGTATTTTTAAATGAATAAAAAGATGTATGAAATTCTTATGTTTTTTTTAAACTAATCGACCATAAGTTTAGGCTTAGAATAGAAGTCGTAAACGTTTATCATAGGGACCAAGGAAACGTAAAATGCTGCATCTGTTTGCTGTTGAATGGCCACTTGTCATCATGTCCGCTAAGTACTCGTATTTTAACGGACGCAAAGACGGGCCAAGACTCCTTTACGCTTATTCTTCCAACTACATTTAGACATATTCAACCTGAACTAAGAGGCAGATGTCATAAAAAATATTATAAAAACAAGAAATGTTTTAAAAAGAAATGAGCAGCTATAAGAATTAAAAAAATAGTAGAACAGTAGAATATGGAACTTGAAATAAAATCTAAACGGATCATGTGAATACTAGATGTCGCTCTCAAATCAGATATAATATATCCTTTTAAAGTGTTATAGGAAGTAAAATATAGAATATATGACATATATTATTGACACTATCAATCTGTACACCAGCACTTCGTGCTGAATCCATGTTTCGTGCGTCATGAACTAAAAGTATGATAACTTTCACTATCCATCTTTGCTTAACAAATTTTAACCTTCATATTATATAGACCATACATGAAAGAAAGCACTTTGACTATCGAAATCCGCGATCTAGTGTTAAGTCTAGATATTACACGGGTAAGTAAACATGAAATAATTATAATTACAGAAATTTTCTTGTCATCTTGGATTACGAATATTAATGACATTACCCTAAAAGAGCAGGCTTCAGCCACTAGTTGGCGTGACAGTCTAGTCAGATGGTCGCTTTGATATGAGTTTTTGAAGTGAAACTTCTTTATAACGGATGGGGTGATGATATCACGGAAAAGTGTTACGGCTGCATGGAGGGGGAGACGTTACGTCGATGGAAAATTCAAGTCCAAGGCCTTGATTTTGTTCGCCGTCTGCGGCCCACACCACATGTGGAAACCACGTGACTAACATGATTATGTATTAAAATGCTACTTCATGGACATTAGATACCTGAAATCTCTAATGAGCAGCTAAATTATAAGCATAAAAAATCATTAATTTTATTAATCGAAATATACTACTAATAGAAGTAAACTCTGTTACAAAATTATATAAAAATAATGCCCACATTGCACGAGAAACATCATTACCAAATATTCCACTAGGCTATCAATTAACTTAATACGACATTAAAATGTAAGTCCTATCACAACGAGGTAAAGTCTTTTCGTCCCAAAGCAAAACAGAGACTATTAAAGCAAATTGTCAGCAAATAAGGAAAACGGCGAGATATTAAATGTTGCGGTTTTAAGTGACTTGTTACTTTCTTGTGATTGTGATATTGCTTTGTTATCCATATACAGGCTGATCGTAAAATTTTATTGGCATTGAATGATTAGACGAAAATTAAAAGTTATAGTGTGTGACGAATTATGAAGTACTGATTTCACAGAATACATTTTTGTATATATCCTTATTTGCAGAAGAACAAAACGACGATATGTGTAACATCTACACAATTTCTTATACATCTGTATATACGAGGATTGATTGAAGAGTATCCGACAAAGAAAAACTTTAATAATTTATTTTAAACAATTTTATTTTTCAACGTAATTACCTTCTATCTCGATGCATTTAGTCCAGCACATCTTCAGTGCCGTTACACCAGTTTCATAAAATGTCTTTTCTAACCCCTCAAAATACTCGTCTACGGCGACAATGACTTCATCATTTGATAAAAGTCTTCGGCCACCTAACCATTTCTTGAGATTCGGGAATAAGCGGACGTCGCACGGGACCAGATCTGGGGAAAAGGGAGGAGGCAGTAACAATTCCAACCGCAATTCATGGAGGTAAATGCAACCCTTGCCGGGTGCTCAGGTGCGTTTCCGTGGTAGAATGAAACTTGCTTTTTGGCTAAACGAGGCCGTCTCTTTCGGATTTCTTCAAGAATTTTTTGCATCAATCTTGTATAATACTGTCCATATCTTGTTTTCCCTCTTTGCAAATAATCCATTAAAATAATCCCTCGGGCATCCCAAAAAACAGTCTCCATCACTTTGCCTGCCGACAAATCCTTTCATATTGCTTTCTTCGGCGCAAGTTTTCCGCTCTCAGTCCACTGCTTAGATTGTTCTTTTATTTCGGAAGTATAATGATGTATCCATGTTTCACCTACTGTTACATGACGCCGCAAAAACTCGTTATTATCACGCTTAAAGAGCGCCAAACACTCCGACAAATCATCCACTCGACGTTGTTTTTGGTTAACAGTGAGCAAACGCGACACCTATCGCACGCAAAGATTTTTCATTCGCAAATGTTGGTGTAAAATGTTAAAAATGTGATCAGAGGGAATGCTTACCATCTCTGCTATCTCTTTTTGATCATGTCATTCATTTGGACGGCCAGACCTGTGGGCGTCTTCACAGCTCTGTCTCCCACGTTTGAAATCAATTACCTAGGTGTGTATCGTACTCAATAAACACTATCTAGCTTTAATCTGGGTGGATGTTTTCCCCTTTTAAAACGTAAAACTTTATTACCGCCCGAATTTCGTTTCTTTCCATGGTTGAAAATTTAAGAATAGGGGGCATAAAGATCAGGAGGAGGAATCGCCCTCGGTACCTCCTATAAGAAGAGGGTTATCCAAGAGCAACAGGAAGAAGCGCTTTTGCGCACGGTGCAAGGAGCGATGATGGGAGCCACACCCCATTGCACTGTCCCAAAGTCGGTAGTATGGGGTTGTCCCGCCCTACAGGACAACCCCATCTGTGGTGGTGGATTTGGTCCCTTAGGGGGCTGACTAGCTGTCGAGGTGCCCTGATAATTTGTTCCGGGGATCTTCACCAAGGGCGGCACTGATGACACTCGCGGTGGTTTTTGTGGGTATTCGGCACTGTCGTATGTTGCGAGTCCCACACACCACTGGAACCCACCCAGGTCCGGTGAAGGCGCGTAAATACTATTCCCCGCGTCAACAAAAAAAATGTGATCAAATAAAGTGATTTGAACACTGTTCTTCATATCTGTTTTTATGTTCAAACAGAAATAAAGTGTAACACATGAAATCTGTTTCCATAAATACCCGTTTATAAGCGTTATTTATTGTTACTGTCAATAAGGTTTAGATTGACATTTAGATATGCTTTACTTCTTTTGCGGTCTCCTGCCCTTTAGACAAAAAAACTGCAACAGGGAATTCAACACACATATAAAACTGTAAAATTAGGTTTAAAAGGGTGCAAACAAAAACGTTATCATGTATGTGTTAAAGGAATAATTCAGTAACAGATTTAATGTGTAACACTTATGGAAGTGTTACAGGTACTTACTAGACATACATCAATATATTCATGAGCTGGATGGGATTTGTACTCGCAACCGCTGACGCACGCACGGTGTACCCACTAGGTTATCACCCCGCCCGCGGTAAAGGGATATGCTGGTGTTCTCGACCGGTTACACACGATGTTACTCCTAAAACAATCGCCGCCGCTCACACTACGGGGCGAGAGCATCCCGTGGTCATTTCAGGTGAGGTACCTCGGGGTCACCATCGACAGAGGCCTCACGATGCGGGTCCACGCCCGACGGGTCGCGGCCCAGGCGTCGGCGGTCTTTGCACAGCTGTCGCCGATGATGTCTAGGTTCGTGCCGCTGCCCACCAAAATAGCTCTGTATAAAACCTACGTGCGCTCGCGTCTGACGTATGTGGCGCCGGCGTGGTACCACCTCGTAGCAGCCTCTCATAGGCTGCGTGCGGTGCAGTCCAAAGCGCTGCGCCGCGCGGTGGACGCGCCGCGCTACGTTAGGAACGCGACCATCGCCCGCGACACCAGAGTGGAGGACCTTGACACCTTCGCGGCTAGGCTCTCCAGCCAGCTCTTCGCCAAAGCCGACGCCTCACACTGGGGCACACTGAGGCAGATAGCCCCGTACCACCGGAGGCCGCCGGACCGCTTGGCGTTGCCCAGGGACGCAACGCGGTAAAGCTGCTACACCCGTATATTCTTCCATCATCGTATCAATCATAGCTTGCTCCATTTTCGCATCATCTACGTCTCCTCACCTCCACATTTCGTCTCTGCTCATACTTAGCACGCCTCCACGCTCCAGATCCCACCCGCATGAGTCGGTCGGAGGGAGCGCCGTCCACTACTCGGCCCCCTGGCTGAGGGCGCAGACGGGACTCTCCGTCTCACTTCATCTCATTCCACACTTCCATTCATTTCATCTCATTTCACGCTTCTCACGCCACCATGCTTCTATCGCTTCACTATTGCTTCGTCACGTGTCACGTTGTTGTGTCGTACTCGAGGTACACGCTACCTGACACCACACATTGACCGGGTGGCGACGCACACCGCTCAGCGCCGCCCGATCTCGATCTCGCACTCACATTACAACAGCTGCCTTCCCATATCAATCCCTTCCCCTATTCTCCCGTCTCGATCCAAGTCCCCGTAGTGGGGTTCCCTGGAGTAGATACGGTGCGAGGATACGTAGTTCAAAGGGGTGCTCTGTCGCGCCCCGTTCCGGTAGCATGCCGTCTCTGGTCGCTGACGGCCTTCTGCTGGGCCTTCGCCGGGGTAACCGGCGATCTCACCCGGTAGGGGCCGACCGCCCGTGGCGACACCGGTCAGGGAACGCCATGAGAAATACCCTCCCTTCAACACAAAATATTAGTTAATTGACATCACAAACCCGGCACCAGTGCCGGTCAAAACGACCACCCCATCTTTATGGGGTGCAACCCCGCAGCCACCGTCAGGGGACCAAAAGTCCCGAAACGGCTACCTCGACCCCTCACCCAGGGGGGTGTGAGAAGACCACGTCGTCGACGATGTTACTCCTAAAGTTTTTTCGTACCGTTCGTCTTATTTTTCTTACCGACTTCACTAGAAACTTTATTTATAATAAATGTCACAATAATAATATCAAAAATCATTATTAATTATTTATCGACAAAAAAATATAATTTGTCTACAGCCTGTATAGAGGCAATTGAAAATTAGGTATATAATTCGACGCGATGGCTCGGCGCATCTGCGGCACGAGGAAAGTGCGACTATTAAACTATGCCGTAATACCTTTACATTGTATTGTACACTACTAAATATTCTGTTTATTTGCAGGTGACGGCTATGATTATTGATTATCCTACTAATATTATGAAGGCGAACGTTTGTATGTATGCTTATTATTCGTTCATGCAAATCTACTGAATGTTATAGATTTTAACCTGGAATAACACTGAAAATATTTTTATATCGGAAAAAAAAAGTATTGTCGTCTAAGGCTAGAAATCGTGGGACATAGTTAGTATATCATACATTATTTCATTTAAAAATTATGTATGCTTCGAAACCTCCTCGCTCTAGTTCCCGGATGAGGTAGGTAGAGCGCACGCAGTGCCATATATCACTTTAAAAATTGTTCATTCAAAGTTTCAAGATTCAAATTCATAACATTAAACACTTTATAGGTACAGCTGTTTATTTGGATAGTTATCTGAAATCGACTCTTATTTATGGCAGCAGTTGACTTATATATAGGCAAGCATATCTCTATTACAATTTAAAAGTACCCTCACTGAAACAAAGGCACATATAATGTAAAATAACCGAAACATCGCAAAGTATCTAAATAAGCAGCCACATAATCCGATAAAGTTTCATTGTAGAGGAATTTGTTTATAACTGTGGTGTCGAGAAAGCGGCCGCGCCGACGGCCGACTGCCGAGTCGCAAAAACGTAAATCTCTCAACCGAACGTAAATCTCTCAACCGAACGTAAATCGCTCAACCGAACGTAAATCTCTCAACCGAACGTAAATCGCTCAACCGAACGTAAATCGCTCAACCGAACGTAAATCGCTCAACCGAACGTAAATCGCTCAACCGAACCAACCGAACGTAAATCGCTCAACCGAACGTAAATCGCTCAACCGAACGTAAATCGCTCAACCGAACGTAAATCGCTCAACCGAACGTAAATCGCTCAACCGAACCGTATTCATTTAAAAATTATTAAAAAGCCACAACATGTACAATGTGATGAACAGTAGTATTTTTACTGTCCCCAATGAAGTAATTTCTTAATTTTACGCAAACTTTCTTATATCAGTACGACTTCACTGCGGGTTACTCATACGTTACACAATCACCATTGCACTTCTCGTTCGTACAAATTGATTCTAAATAACTGTTGTCCACATACTAGTATACGACTATTTCAATTATCTCTATAAGGATTTAGAGTGATTGATGACACTAAACAGCTTCTCGCCAGTTCACACTTCAACATATGTGTTTGGTTGAATACCAAGTAGACCAACAATATTTCTTATATTATAGGGGGACAAACGAGTTATCCGACCCATTTAATGACTACCGACGTTCATACGCATCCGCATAATTACTATGATACATTGTTCCGGATTATTACCTTAGATATTGGCTATTTTCTTTTTTCCATATTTCTTCTCTTCACACATCCAACTTTTCAGTTCAGTTAATGATTAATCTTGTTGAAGGTCTCCTGAATATGTTACATAATTTATTTCTACTTTCTCACATAAGTAGATGGTAATCGTTATATTGTAACAAAAGTTACAATCAAAAGATCTTCAAAAACGATATGTTACGATGACTGGCCACTGCTTAACGGTTACATTACTGGCCAATGATTCGTGCAGCGTGCGCTACTTCAATTGTACACCCATTGTTATAACAAAGACATAACCGACATATCATAGACTAATAGATAACTTTCATAACCGATGTAACTTACCGTGAAAGCATTGCTTTACAAACACAAGACATGACAAGTAATACCGCGGTTTACGTACCATGTATAAGTCTCAATTTGGAACGAACGTTCTACTTTTTATTTTGCTATTTGTTTGCCGAGTCATTGTCCAATAATTGTTTATATAATCCGTACTGTGCGTAATGACCGCGCGAAAAAAGATGGGTCATATTTGTGACCCCGGAGACGGAGAAAGTTTGAGTTCCGGCATTATCTGTCACCTGTATATGATTGTGGCGTGCGTGTGGAGGCTGCACGCCATTCCACGGTTAGTCAGACAGCTGCGCGCGCGTGTTGAACCATGTGATAACGTGTGTTGTGCAAATCAAAAGATGGCGTTGATTTTTATTTTATTATTGGCGAGCGTTTTGGCCGACGATGCGAGGGACTACGAGTTCTCCGAGCCTGACGAGCTGCTGATCGCGCAGGAGTCGAGGCATTACGAGACGGTAGTGAAGCCTCCGGTCACCATCGTCAAGCCGAGTGGTGTCACAAACTCGCACAGACCTCAATACAACTTGGACTCTTTGGAGTTGGACGATGATTTGTTTATGTACGAGTCTAATCCTAGGAAGAGCGTGATGAGGAACTACAAGCAGACGAGAAGAGTGAAGGAGGGGATGGTTAGGGATGCAGTTCTGCGGGCGTTGGATAGGAAGGATCAGGTCGGGAAGTTCGCGCAGATACTCCCGATTATAAGAACGATGTCGGGGAACCAGAGGGTGGCTCTGGCGTCGTTAGTCGCCAACCAAGTCACCACACCACCTGGGAGGCAGCCGATGAATCTTTCGCAGGTATTTTGTCATTTTTTTAAGGAATAGAGCGGGTGCCATCTGTGATAACCGACGCCCATTATCATCCACACGTTTAGACGTATGCATTACTTTCCTATTCCGACATTTCCCAATTAATTACCGGACACTCGATAGTATATCTTGGGGAGATATTTTACGTGTTTTTAGAAAAGTTTAGTGAAACTGTATCGTGAACATTTAGTAATATAATAAAAGCGTTCCTTGAAAGTAATTTCTGTGGATAACGATGGTATTGACAGTGAAGAATGTACACACGAAGTAATTTTTTTTATTGTCTTCACTCGAAAATTTGATTCGTGGTTGGTTTCGCGATGACATTTTTAAGACAACTGCCGCTTATTTCTTTGCCTACGGCCTGATTTCAAATAAATTCGAAAATTTCCGAGCGCAAGTAATTTAGGTAAGATAGATCTAATTAAGTGGGTGGATACGTATATCCTTATTTAGGTGAGTTTGTTTCATCGACATTAAATAGGTAGGTATAGGATGCATATGTCTTTATGTAGGTGAGTTTATTTCATCGATATTAAATAGGTAGGTGAGTTTATCTCAAAGATGTTAAATAGGTAGGTGCATATGTCTTTACGTACGTGAGTTTATTTCATCGATATTTAATAGGTAGATGCGTATATTTTAACATGGGTAAGTTTATTTCATGGATCCTTACTAGTACGGTACAAGTCAGTGTAGATTATTAGATACGTAGCATCATCATTTCTATATTGACTGGAGTGTTATTTCGCGAGTTTTTGCCTCTGTGTAATGTTTTAGTTGGATCTTTGACTAAAACCTCTAATTATATAAACACACTTGTAGTAAATTATATTTATGAGAAGTGACTATGTGACAGAGATTTGATCCTCTGCTTGATTTGGTTTGATTTTTTCATTATTAACATCTGTGGTTTTATCACAATACGTTAGCCTAGTCCTGTCCTAAGTACAGTTAAGACTTGTGGTACAGGTGACGATATATTTCATATTTTTATAAATTTTATAAATTGTGTATATTTATGATTTTTAACATAGATATAGAAGAAAGAAAGAAAGAAAGAAAATATTGTTTATTGTGCTCACAAGCAGTTACATAATAATATGTAGGTACAAAGAAATTAAAAATTAAATTAAATACTAGTGTACACAAGGGCGGTCTAATCGCTACAACAGCGACTTCTACCAGACAACCCAAAATAAAGGAAGTATAATACACTTATATTACAGAGTAGGATCATAACAGAAAGAAAAAGAACTAAAAAACTACATATGCAATAGCTACCACTAATAGACGTGGATTGCGTGTAATGAATTCATCGAACCCCTTACGATTCTACTCTTTACAAAGTGTTTGTTATCAAGAATTTACTACGTTTTACACAAAGTTCAAACCGATTTATTCCTGAACGCAACAAAAGAGTATTATCTGCAGTGGTTTAACTTTGCGTCCTAAGAAAATTGTAGGGAGTATGATTAACAACAACTACAACAACACATCTTCGCGCCAGTTCCCCGATGTAGGCAGAGAACGCAAGTGCGACATGTGCCATCTTTACATTTAAGACGTTCCTAAGTGTAATCCGCCTATCTACATGGTAGGAATTAAGAGTTTGGGACCCATTTCAGATCCGGTAAGGCACGTAACATAATGTTACCTGCCAAACAAAAAGACTCGGCTTGGTAACGTACGGTCTACATATAAATGTGAGAATATAAATATACACCAAGAATAAAAAGTATATTTCATAAAAGTGTTCACTGTAAATTTTGATATGCTTAATTATTTTCAACGTGTGCAACTAACGAAGAAAGTAGATGTTTACATAATCCTACTAATTATTATTTCTTTAATAATTATATTTTATAATTTATTCATCGACTCGCTAACATCCTCGTGTCTAGGTGTTACACAACATGCAAACCTTGTGGGTTATTTATAATGGCGCTAGAAATGTTCAAAGAATTTATATTTGACTGCCTACCTAAAGATTGTAAGAAATTTACGTAAGGCTGATGGAAATGAATTTTTCTTTAAGAAAGTAACGAATTATGTTGACTGGCAAATAATTTGGAAACCATACGATGACTGTTAAACTTTACTTTAAATGATAGGCACTCCAACACCGAATGCACGCATGACATGATATAAATGTTACACTGTTGCCAATAGCATAATAATATATATATATTCTTTTCTCGTCACCAGAAACAGTTCTTTTTTCGCGGGGAAAAGCTTTAAGCACTGCCACCGGTCCTGGATGGAATTCGGTGGGTGTGTGGGACTCGCGGCTGTACCGGACACCCACTAAAACCCCGCATGTGCCGTCGGCCGCCTCTGTTGAGCCGTTTGCCCCGTTTGCCCTGGATCTCCCCACCGTGGTTTAAGACTTGTCATGGCAGTAGGGCTTAGCAGCCTAGGGTAAACCCAGGCGAAGCAAATTGAACCGAGGGGGATCTTTGCACACCTCTTATAAGAGGTGGGGTCTATAGATCAGGAGCAGGAATCGCCTTCAGTACCTCCATTATAGGAAGAGGGGACCAAAGAGCAACAAGAGGAGGTGCTTTTGCGCACAGGGAAAAGCGAGGATGGGAGCCCATTGCACTGCCTCAAAGTCGGTCGGGTTATCCTGTAGTGCGGGGCAACCCCATGTGTGGAGGTAGAGTCGGTCCCTATGGGGGCTAACTAGCTGTCGAGGTGCCCTGATGATTTGCTGTTCCGGGGCACCTCACCAAAGGCGGCGCTGATGGCACTCGCGGTGGTTTTTGTGGGTATTCGGCACTATCATGTGCCGCAAGTCCCACATACCACTGGACCTCACCCAGGACCGGTGAAGGCGCGTAAATGTGTTTCCCCGCGTCAACAAAAAAAAACAAAGGTGCCCGGAATTGCCACCAGAAACAGATACAATTAATATCACATACGCAAATGCTAATTGCAATCTATAGGTATTGTCAACAGCTGAAACTTGAAGAGTCTATTCGTTTATTTGAGTGGCCTGTACCCAGGAACTTCTGGTCCGAGTTGAAAATTTCTTTCAGTATCGTATAGCCCATTTAACGGGAAAGGCTATTAGCTGTGTACCTAATATGGACATGGAACAATGGCTATGACTGTAGCTTTCGTGCGGTTTATGACAATCCAGTTATGAAGCGTGCCAAAAAATCTGTATCCCCTCTGATGTGTGATGATGCCGGAACGATACCATTTTGAACGTGCGGTTAGTGAGTAGCTGGGGGCCTGGTCGGGGAATGCAGTTAAGAAGGGCAACGTATCTGCATATGCGAATACTTGTGGGCGTCGGTAGACATTAAATGTCTCTGAATTCTCTGCTATGCCAAAAACTACGGTTGGAACCTTGTAAGCGAGGGTTCTACAGCGTAATCACCCTGTTATCACCTACGAAAGTGCGTCTACTTCTCATACATACAGTATTCCAATTAAACGACAGTCTGTTATAAAAAGATTCGCTGCAATTTGTCGCACAATCAGAGCAAAGGAAATTCGTTCTCACATGTCTTAGGTTTTTGTCTTTTCGGATTGTTGTGTGGCAACACCATGTGAAACTGCCAGTTTCTTTAACCGACTTCGAGGAAAAAGAAGGAACTTGTTAATTACTCGGTTTCATATTTGTAAATGGCTTCTCCGTGAATGGTTGCTCAGTCAGAAGTCAGTTCAGACCTGAAATAAGTTCTGGTGTGAAGTCGACGATAACCTGAAAAAACTTCAGCGCTGACTTGTATCCGTGTCCACACAAAAATATAGAAATCCGTGTCTACGCTTCTACTAACTTTTAAACTGATCATTTTTGTTGACGCGCGGAATCGCATTTACGCACCACTAGCGGCCCTGGGTGGGGTCCAGTTGTGTGTGGGGCTCGTGGCACATTATAGTGCGGAATATCCACTAAGACCACCGCGAGTGTTGCCGTATAAAGTGCCCCGGAATTACAAATCGTCAGTGCACCTCGACGGCTAGTGAATCCCTTACGGGATCGACGCCACCTCCAAGTTAGGGTTGACTCGCACCACAGGACAACCCCGCCAACACAAAGTTGGCGGGGTGTGCGCAAAGGCGCCCCCTCCTCCTGCTCTTCAGCCCTATCTTCTTATTAGAGGGGTACGAAGGACAGCCCTAAGGTATCGGTGTTCACCCCAGACTACTACTGACCACCCCACCGCTACGACAAAACTAGATCCATGGTGGGGATCCTGTATAAACCTGGTATAAAACGAATCATTATAAAATAAATAACTGCTACATAATTTTATTGAACCTAAAGTACGGGCGTCCCGCTTGTGACTCCTCCCCACTTCGTTCTCCTCTACACATTATTGTACACAGTCGTGTCGAACTATCATCTCATCGAGAAGGGACCTTTCCAGCCCCTCTGGGCATGAAAATAATACTTAAATTAGGTGTTATAGATACTCTCGTATCGTGATGCATCTCTCCTATCTGTGGAAGAGACGGGGGTCGGTCTCTCTTTCGACCCCTACCCTAGTCTCGTCACCCAAGCACTCATAGCAATTCGATGAAACTGTATCGGACTTCTCTTCGCTTCCACAGCATAAGTTAAGGTCTGACACTATGTATCCTATACAGTACGAGTGTGTCAATCTCGGCAGTGATTTAGTTACGCTGCAATCGAAGTTCGGCCATAAACAGCAACTCACTTAATATAACTTGTCTCACGAAAAGCTACAGCATATCTATGACTTTGCGGCGTCATCATGCGAGCCAGAGATACCTCCCCGATAGTTCCACTCCGTTTCGTCTTGGCTTTACTTTACTAATATAACAATATGATCTCATTAATATCACAGTCTACTTGCAATACAAATATAGATAATTGCAACAGACTAATCATTGCACATCTCACCGCGCTTGCATCCGTAACAATTGGTCTAGTTTCTGACAATTGGAAATAGCTCGCAGAGCAAAAAACGCTCTACGGTTCGTTTAGTATTTTTGCAGAAAAATATATCTGGAACAATTTAGAATCACGATACATTGCGTCACACAGCCACACCGTAGCTACTATAACGGCGGTATCTGGGAAACGTTAATTATGTAGTAAACTACTTTTTATAATGATTTATCTGGTATCTATACTACCGAGTGAATTTCGAAAACTATGCCATATCTCTTAGTCGACGTGTGCTCTTACTGCCCAATTTATGTTGTGGAATCAATCTAATTCTCCATTCATCCGAGAATGTTGTTGATCGGAATTACGCTGTTCTTACTATACGATTATATTTTACTACGTTAAACGTAGGTACTGCCAACAATAGAGTAAGTAACTCAGGATTTGTGATTACATTAACTATTTAATATTATAATTACACTAGCGTTCTGCCGCGGGTTCCCCTATTAATAACAAGACCAAATTATAAAATGATACCCTATAACCTTCCTCGGAAATAGCTCTATCTATGGGTGTAAGCTGTATGAAAATCCGTTCAGAAAATTTTGAGAAAATCGACCACATACAGACAGACAGCTTTTGGGGGGTATATTTTATAATAATGGATAGATGGCGCAAATTTTTAGGGAATCGTCACTTAAGCTTGCATGGAGCGAAATAACTGACAGAGTACTGGACTATATGATCGATAGTATCAAAATTTACTAAACGGATTTTAATGTGGTTTTCATCAAAGGATGAAGCGATTCCCGAGGAAGATTTTCGAGTATGATGTGTAACATCATAATACGTTCAGTTAGACAAACTCCCGTCTCCGCTGAGGGTAGCTTAAACCGTGTCCTTTGTAAGAAATTAGACAATATATTTTATTGTAAATATGAATAATATTATATAACAAATGAAAAAGTCATATTTAATACACTGTTTTATCACAAGTTTAACACAAATAAGAATGAGATTTTTTTTATTCAATGTGCTTTTCTACCATTGGTAGAATGATCAATTAGCTCCATCCTGGATAAAAGTTACGGTTGCCTAGAGGTAGAATTCACGGAGGACATCAAGTATGTATTGTATAGTACTAAAAAGGAACAAAGAATATAATATAATAATAAATTTTATTTTCTTCCACAAATTACAAGCAAGTACTGTATAGCTTAACATTGTTATGTATGGATACAAATTTGTGGAAGATTCGAACAGAAAGTAGATAAAGATCTGTATCTTGAGCTCCAGGCCTGCTCCTCACAGATTTTTGTGACCATTTCAATTCTATAAGATTCTATAAAAGGAATTCACAGGAGGTTTAAGGGCTAATAGGGTTTTAGTCAGACTTTAAAATACATTTATTCAATGATGGTTTTCCATATTCACAATCTTAAAATTTAACAAGAAACTAACAATGGAATCAATACAGTTTTTAACAAGGGTTAGCAACAAGTGAGGGGAGGAAGTCTTATCTGGGGAGTTGTCCGAGACTCCCTGCAGGAGGTATCCTTTCTATGTCTTATTATAAATCAATCCTTTCAGCGGCAGACTGATAATTCTTCAATTCTCAACTTCAATAGTGGAAGATTCACACTAAAACTGAATTTAATAAAAAGAAGGAAAAAGAAGTAGAGCTCTGAAAAGGAACACACTATCAATAGGATCCCATCCCATTATCTTGGCTCCCTCAGCGAATTAAAATCAGGCAATATATAAACTCGGTTGCACTAGAATAGAATTTAACATTCAAGTTTCACACGTGGCATATACTAATCAAAGTAACACAATAATGATATGGTCTATCAAAATAATAGACATACAGATCATTTAAACAATCATATCAAAATGCGCACATAAGATAATTAAGACATTTTAACATTAACAAAGATTTTTCGAAACATAAGGTATGAAACGTGGCGTCGGCAATAAATCACGAACTCACCCTTTTATATTAAATAATTTGATATCTCGTGTATATTGTCACGAATATTTATAGGTTCCCGGCGGAAAATAAAAAAAAACTATTCAATTATCATTTGGTGATGGCAGGTGGCGTCTGCCATCATTTCTTCCTCAACTTCCAGCAAAAGAATAGAGTGTCATATCTTCAACACTGAGCACACATTCTGCCTTACAGTCAAAGATGACAGATATACTTTTTTATAAAGTGTTTAAGTAGCAAAACATAACAGCTACACCATTTATAGCAGTTACATTAAGTGATGTTACAAAATATATTTATTATATAAATATATCAATCCAGTCATACTAACAATCTTTATGAAATATCCACATTATCCATCGCTAGATCTAATCAAAAGGATCAATAATCTATTTAATAGAAAGAAAAATACATAGATAATGTAGAAAATCATTTAGGTCAGTATAATGACCATTTTTATATTCAAAATTTATTTTTTTGCGCAGAAATTGAAATTCACGCATTGCACATCATTCGGTAGAGCTACCTCGCTGGTCGTGCCGGCCAAAATTGGTAGTCACTACATCCTACATAAATATTAAGTGAGTGACCCTTATGCCATCAACGAGCCAATAATCAAAAGCAGAGCTAACATTTACGGAGAAAGTTGTTCGTACTTCGAAGACCATAGAGTCATCCATTCATACATATTCATAACTGAATACCTGGCCTTCATTGAAGTATGGCAGAAGTCCTCCCGCAGTTCCGCTATGATCATTACAAGAGATCGTTTAATCATGTAGTCATCTATATTGTAGTGTATCAGATAGAAATCCTACTAATATTATTAGTGCGAAAGATGTAGGTATGGATGGTAGGTGTTTATTACTCTCTTACGTAAAAACTACTGCATGGATTTTGGAATAACACAAATACTATAGACATTTATGCGTGGTTTCGTCTGTAGTCCACGCGTATGAAGCAGCGGGTAACAAACTAGTAATTTTATAAATGTAACAAACTATGTAACACCTTAGTTTCAGCCGCGTAAACTCTATACCATTCGTTTTTTTTTTTTTTTTGGATTAAAAAATTTGTTGTGATATTTCAGATTATAGTCTACAACTGTGCGCAATTTCATCCAAATTCGTTAAGTATTTTTAAATGAAGTAACCACGAATATATGTATAGGAACTTTCACATTTATAATTATTACGAGCATATGTTAGGCACTTGTATTTGTTTTGTTTTTAAGTATGATAAATGCAACCCGCACACACAGAAACAAGCTATCGCAGTATCAATAAGCGAAGACGTCATCTGAGTCTGTGTATAACACATTAGTATATACATTAGTTTTAAAAATACTATATTTTCCGAATAAGCAAAAACAAAATAATATTAGTAGGACTAATAGGAACTTAAGTATAGCAGCATACTTTGGATTTGCGACAATTGAAATGGAACACATAGTTTAGGTTAAAAACTGTTTTAAGCGTTTAAGCTATAGAATAATATATTTTTACTGTTGATAATAAAAAAGTTTTGAAGGACACGCAATAGAGGTATAAATTCAGAAATTATTTTCTATATTTTATTTTATTTTTCCCTTCGGAAAAAAATCTCACAGTGTTTGCATGATCTACGTATGTTCTTACAAACCTCCATAGCTTTTGGAAACACCTACTCAATGACACCTCACTCGATTAAGCATCCTTGAATTTGTTTTTCGTCCGTCAGTTACGTGTGTGAAAAGCCTTTGATAATTTTATTTCTCAAAATCATATTTCACAGTTCTGCAGTGGTTCATAAAGTATGCCTACGTTCCATATTTCGGACCTACAGTACTCATAATGTCCAATGTCAGGGACATACGGTCGGACAGACGGACATGACGAAAGAAGCAATCCGTTTTTTTTTCTATTTGGTCACGGAACCCTAAAAACCAACTAAAAGGTTTTTAATTTAAATGTTTTTTATAGTATAGGGGGGACAAACTATAAATCGGAGCCCTTCTACGACTACCGACGCCCATGAACATCGGCATAATTACTATGCCAATGCGTTGCCCTCCTTTTCACCTCCCCCAACGTGAATATTAAAGTTTGTAATTAATATATTTAGACATCATTTAATAAAGCGTTACATAACAGCGGTTGGTTAACGGCTGGTTAAGACTGACACCTCGTGTAATTATGAATATGAAAGGCCTCGTCGATACTCTGACAGATATTATCATCACTTTCACAATTTTTATATAAACCAGGAACTCCTCAACAAGGAAATATCAAACGCAATAAGATCTGTCTCTTCCGCCCAAGAGGAAGTAATCATAATGCTACTGTTAAGTAACACCCCGCGTAGGTAACGCAGTACTGCTAAAAGCTTTCCTATAAGATCTTGCCCCTTCTACGCAGATGGAAGAAATGCATCCCGACGGCAATTTAATTATGGATAAGGTTTACTACTACTATTTTGTGCAAGACGAGAGGGGGAACGGTCCCGGTGTGTTTCTGGCGGAACAGCTCGCGGTCCCGGTGTTACTGACGGAACAGCTCGCGGTCCCGGTGTTACTGACGGAACAGCTCGCGGTCCCGGTGTTACTGACGGAACAGCTCGCGCTGTCAGGACTGTGACGCGATTGCAAAGGCATTAAAGATGCCATTTGAGCGACGTGGATTTCCTTGGTCGATCCGGCTCATTGTCTGAGCAGCGCAGCATGGCACTACCTATTATCGCTAATTATATTTGGTAATAGGAATAGAAGGTATTGTTGTAATATGATTTAATTCAAATCTCTACGTTCTTAACTCATTTAAACACTGATTATATCACCGGTATAAATTATGTATAATCGTGACGGCACTGGAGATGGATCTTTATGTTAGCTGAAATTGGAATAGAATGGGATTGCTTTATTCAGTGACAAAGTAACCTTACACAAAATACACAGGAAAAGACATGGACCATCTAAAGAAGAAAAATATATCAATACGCTACACACTAATGATTATTAAATTAGTGAAGGCAGATGACCAGTAGGAATTGTACATTTGTTCCTGAAATATGCCGCGGAAGGGAAGCGAGTTTCAATTAGTTCTAGTTATTGCTGTTTGTGCTCATTGGAAGATATTAGCCTCCCAACGTCCAACACCGGATTGATGTTGAAAGAGGGAATGACACAAGTATGAGAGTTGCATCCCGATGTACGATATTAGATAATTCTCTATATTCATATCAGATCCGGAGGAGTTTTCTAGGAAGCTTATTGATCATCTCTTCGCTTCCATAGCTTATGCTAGCTTAGTTTAGGATCGATAACAAAAATGGAAGAGTTTTGCGCAGTTGGTCTGTCCAAATGGTAATGAACAAACTTGAATTTGCGTATACCCTCTTCGATTGTAGTAGTAATAGTTACTGTTAATTGTAGCATATGGCATATTCACAAGAGCACGTTAAGTACGTAGAGCTGTAAACTCCTTCAACTTTCTCTAATCAGACTAACACTGTGATCAAAAAAAGTTCAAAGAAAGTTTTTTCTTTTTTTGCCATTAAAATACAATCTCCTCGGTTTTGGGGCACGAGCTTTCCTTTAGCTGGATCTTAACCAAAAATGCATACTTTTGTGACAGAAATGATAATAAGTGTATTTTTATTGTTCCTGTCAATTATCATTGCTGATGATTTTTCAATAAGAAATTTTAAAAAATTAAACCGTTCCCAGTTTTTGATACAAAGTAACTTGTCACGTGGTGTACACATTTTTCGGGATGAGAGAGTATAAAAATTTGACAGCACGACACGATAAATCGTGTTGCATCTGATCTATCGATATATGTTTTTTATAAACATTTAAACATTTTGTTCAGTGAATGTCGAACACTTTCATTGAAAACTTACCTTTACGTCTATAGGAACCTAGGTTATTAGCAAATTGAACCTTACTATACCCCGATTTGATTTGATAAAGACGTTAAAATAAACCGAACAAAAAAATAATAAATTTCATAATTTAACAAAAATAAAAACCTGAGAAACTGATAACCTTTTATTATAATTTCAGGTGAGATCAATGTTTGGTAACGACACTATTTCGGATCCGATGTTGCCAATCTTATTGGACACGGCGAATTTGATCCAGCACGCTTTGAGACATGGCAAAGAGATACGAGAAGTCAAACCACGGACACAATTCCAACGACGTTCAATAAGTTTAGATACTCTAGATGAAAATCCATTTGAAACAGGCGAACAAGAAAACAACAAGACATTATTACAAATGGTTCAAAGAAACCGTAACTTTAGAAACAGACAACCACCTACATTCATAAAAACAACACCAAAGACAATCAAATTAAATACGACAAATGTAAATATAAAAACAAATAGAAACAACACAAATGAAAATACCATCGACACAACAGAAACAAATCTAATCACAACAGATGATGTAGATGTAAGTATGATACCCAATTCCATTGACAATTTCAAATATTGGATCGAAGAACTGGGTTAGCTTCAGTTTTTGGACATGATACATATATAATGATCTACGAGGGGAGATTGAAAAGTATTCGCCCTGACCAAGACAATAGACACACACTAAATCAGTTATATATTCATTTTTCTACTCAGCCACCATCAAGATCGATGCACTTTTGCCATCTCCTATTTAAAACATTGCGAACGTTGATAAAAAAGATTCTCCCTTACAGTAAAAATGTGTGTCTACCTCGGTTTTGTACTCGTCGTTTGTCGAAAATCTTGTCCTGCTAAGTTCTTCTTTAGGCTAGAAAATAGAAATAAGTTTTACGGTGCCACACCAGGTGAATACGGCGGATACGGTAATAGTTCGTAGCCACAATTGTGGATTTCAGCCATTAATTGCACAGACGTGTGAACACGGGCGTGTTATCTTGATGAAACAGGACTTTTCTTCCGAGCATTCCTGGGCGCTTTTCTTTTATTTCCTCTCGTAAACGACGTAGTAAGACACAGTAGTAATCAGAGTTTATAGTCTGACCTTTCAAGATAATCAATCATAACCACACCCTTCAAGTCCCGGAATACTGAGGCCGCTATCTTACTTGCCAACAAAAACGCCTTAGCCATTTTAGGGGGTGGTGATCCAGGTCTTCCCCACTGTTTCGATTGTTGTTTTGTTTCTGACGTACAGTAATGAACCCATGCTTTGCCCATTGTAACAAATCGAATCAAAAAATCATCTGCATCGGATTCAAATAACTCCTAACACTCACGTGCAATAGTCAATCGCGTCCTTTTTCGTTCAACTGAAAGCCGTCGCGGAACCCACCTCGCAGACTCCTTGTGGAAACCCAATTCGTGGACTATAATGCTTTGAGTTCAATTATAAGGGATACCTATAATCTCGACTGTCTCTTTGATTTACAATCTGCGTTCTCCCATAATTAAAGCAAGTACTTTTTTAACATTTTCGTCAGTAGTAGACGTCGAAGGCCTTCCAGAGCGGGGTTCACCTTTCACACTCTCTCTAACACTTCTGAATTATGCTATCTATTTTTTGACAGATGAATAAGACAGAGCAAAGTCTCCTAACGTGACTGGATAGCTTTCGGTGGTAGCCCCTTCTTATGGAGGTACTTAATGACGGCACGCTGCTCGATTTGCTCCATTTGCAAAAACTATGTCCAATTGCTTTGTTAAAATAAAATCACAACTAAATATCGCACACCTTTCGAACTTCGCACAATTAACTACTAAGCTGAACTAAACAATGTGGGTAGATTTGGTTTTTAGAATTCAATGAATCTGTGTTATGCCGAGCACTTTTCAATCCACCCATGTATCATAAAGACACTGTTGTATAGCAACATCTTCCATTTTAGTTTCAATAGCAGGTGCAGTGTATATGTCACAGGTTAGTGCGCTATTAACATCAATATCTTTATCATCATCATTATTACTTATGGAAGAAAGAAGAAAGTCCTCGTGGTCTAGTGATAAGCATGTTCGACCACAGACCAAGAGGACCCAGGTTTTACACCTAAGTTGCACCAGAAATTGTTCGACAAAGTATTTTGTTTTTAACTTCTTGAAAGAGCCCGGTGTCACTAATTTGTCGGTACGTCTCATAGACGACGTTATGCATAGCGTCGTCTAGCATGGTCATAGCATGGTCTGATGGCCGCATAGATGAAACTCGAGGAGATCATTATAGACTACATCTTGATTCCCGTTTATATACTAACGTAATCTATTCTGGCCACTCTTTTTTATTATTTTGATTTTTTACAGTAACATTTTTAAGATATTATTTTAAAATCTACAATTTAGCTGGTCCAAGGTGTATATGAATGGCCGTATTATTTTTTCATTGATAAATACCTCTTGTATTTGGCTAGCTATATGACGAGCAAAGTAGGTTACCTAGTTTTAGTAATTGTTTTATATCAGGCAGAACATCTACTGCTTAGTAATCTCGTGATCATAACCATTGTAATATCACTATTTAGGGAATGTAAAATACCTAAAACCTGTGTGTATCAGCTCCAACATGCCGGAGACTACTCTTTAAAAACGAACGTCATACTGAAGTGAGAGTGCGCAAGAGACGCGTGTGAGGTAAGCGCTCTAATGCTTTACGCTGGTGTTACGCTAGATCGTAGTTTCACGCGACTTTTACACGTCTCGTATAAGGAGTAAGTTTCAATGAGCCGCATAATAATCCGTTAAAGTGCCCAACCTTTTTTTTTTTTTTGTTGACGCGGGGAAACGCATTTACGCGCCTTCACCGGTGAAGTGTAGGACTCACGGCACATGATAGTGCCGAATACCCACAAAAACCACCGCGAGTGCCACCAGTGCCGCCCTTGGTGAGGTACCCCGGAACAACAATCATCAGGGCACCTCGACGGCTAGTCAGCCCCCTAAGGGACCAACTCCACCTCCACAGATGGGGTCGCCCAGCACTACAGGACAACCCCACCGACTTTGGGACAGTGCAATGGGGTGAGGTTCCCATCCTCACCCCCTGCCCCGTGCGCAAAAGCGCCACCACCTGTTGCTCGTAGGTCCCCTCTTCTTATAAGAGGGGTACCGCGAGCGATTTCTCCTCCTAATCTTTAAGCCCCCTCTTCTTATAAGAGGGGTGCAAAGATCCCCCTCGGTTTAATTGGCTTCGCCTGGGTTCACCCCAGGCTACTAAGCCCCACCGCCACGGCAAGGCTTGAACCATGGTGGGGAAAAGTGCCCAACCTTACTCAATTCTTACGAACTCACTTTTATTGACACTCAAACTTAAAAAGTCAAATTTCTACGTCCTTATCCCGTTTCTATAGCATACTATCACGGAGTCGGCTACCTAATCTTGGGGATCTGACGGGGGCGTCAGTTTTTACACAGAGCGACTTGTATCTGAATTCTCCAACCCGGAAAGGGAACTTGGCGCAATCCTAGATTAGGTCGAATTCGATAACACGAATCGGGATTGCCTCACGATGTTTACCTACGCTTTCAGAGCAACCAAAAAGTATACTTAAGCCAGAATAGCTCATTGGACTGAGGCAGGATCGCACCTGGACCACCTGACTGGGAGCCCGTACCGCTAACCACCACACCTCAGATGCGATATACTTAAGAAATTGATAAACTACATAAATGTAAATCAAACAATTCACGTTTCAGAGAAATATAACGAGAGAATCACAGCCGATGTACAAGCAGCCGAGATCGATGGATACGTCCCGCTCAGACAACATCACCCTTGACCTGGCGGTGGAGGCCAGCAACCAAAGCATCTCAGAGGAGATCCCCGTGGCGGAGAAATTGCGCTCGCTGAACAGATATGTAGATAGAAAAGGTAATTGATTGCTAGCTGTGCTCTAAAGCTTCACCCGCGAATATATGCCCAAAAGGAACCATTAAAGATAAATAAAATACGATTAAATAATTTTATTTTTGAGTGAAAGGTGCAGCCCCCCCATTCTCCCCCACTTCAGTTGCAATGTAGCATGGCACTACCTAATGTTATGTTTAGAAAGATATACTTAATAGATAGGTTAGATAACATATATAATGTAGTGTTGCGGATATCTATATACGTTTGCCTTATATGCTATATAAGAAAGGTAACCTTATTACATTGGTTTAAACGGTTGTCTCCATAACGAGAAAACATCTTGTATATTGTTGTTCACTTAGTACCGGCCCTACAAATCAGCCTCAAACTACCAAGTACAGTTTAAATGCAATAAAATAAAAGATATAACGTGGAGACTTGTAGTCGATGGCCATACTCCAACAGCGATTTTTTTTCACTTAGATTGTTGTACCTCATTGTGAGAAATAATCCTCTTATTCTGTGTCCATAACGTCAACATACACTAGAGTACGCAATCAAATTAAAAGCCATCGAGTCCTTCAATCAAGTTTTATTTCTATCTTGTGTACATTGCTCACAATTTATTAATAATAACAAGAACATCACATCTTCACGCCAGTACGTGTCTTGCCTCCTTCATAACACTTCTTCATACAAAGACGCCGGCCGCAAAGACTATTGATGTCGCCTTGGGACAGTACTCTAAATCAGCGAATGAAATATACCGTTAAATGTTTGCAGGAAACCTTCTTCGTCGTGGTACGTACCCACTGAAGCCGTCGCCACCTCGCCGTGCGGTGGCGGAGCCCACCATCACACCTGTCCTGAAGCGGCGGCCCATCCCGCCGGTCAGAAAGACGCCACAGAACGAACAAGCTAAATGCGAGCTATTCACCAACACACTGTGTCTACATACTGATGACTATCCTACGTAAGTATTTCGATGTGCGATATTTTGACGTAATAACGTCTTCTTAATCAAAAAGTATGACCTCATAGTGTCGGTCCAAAACTGACAGACCAATTAGAAAGCCGTTATCATTTATCTTCGCCAATTTCTTTTCGACGCGACCAGACAGAACCGTTTGACAGCCCATAGACATCCAAACAATTGCAATGCCGACGCGCATCGATATAAGTTCTTGTTTACGCCGCTACTATTGGAACGCAATGGAACAGCTGTCACTTTACAACAATATTGTGTGAGCGATATTTAATGTCTACTTCTACTTTACTCATAAACAAAATGTCTTATGTTTCAAAGGACAGAATGAAATAATGATCATAATCTAAATCTCCATCGGAAACTCGGACCTCCGGTCACACTGTTGAAGTTACGTAAAATGATAGACCGAAAGGAAAAGTGTTTGTGTGTCGGCGAGCGAAAGTGAACGATTGCTCGCGAGCGCAATCTATTACCATGGGAAAGATAAACAATTTCTAGGAAATTTTATCTGTTATAACATGCAGAGTGGTGCGAACGGACAGCGACTTGTGTAGCTCGGACCAAATCCTACTTATAAATGCGAAAGGTTCTATGTATGTTTGTAATGGTTTCGCGCAAAAACTACTTAACCGATTTGGATTAATTTTGTCACATGTATGTATGTATAGATTTAAATTCTGGTATAGCATTAAAATTACTTTATAATACAAATAATAATGATTGTGCCCTTGCGACATATTTTACGTGGAAAATGGATCAGGAATGTATGTAATTCTCTTAGCTTGATGATGTTAGAATATTAATTTGTCTGTATTAGTTCTAACAGTTAAACAAAATAAAAAGAACCATTGAGTAAATACAAGAAAAGACACAAAACAATAAACCGGCATTGTATGGAGAAAATAATAAACATATTTACACGTCATAAAAAGATAAAACATGAGTACACCTACTATCGCTAATACACAACGATGTCCAATGTTACCTACGGCTGGTTTAGCTCCAACTACATAATACATATGAAGTTGAATGAGTTAGTCTTACGACTCTACAATTATTCGAATTAACAACGCCATAAACTATTTATGTAACTATTCAATTAAACTACACGGGTAATTCAACTAGCAGGTCTACAATCGGTGGTTATTATTTGGAGTTAATATGGGCCGGCTTCAAGGCGACCCCTTGAATATTTTTTTTATATTTTAGTGAATAAATGCGCTGTCGGAGCCATTGATGACTACCGACGCCAGTTAACATCGACAATTGCATCTCTACTCTATAATACCCATGCCCTCAATGCGCCGCCGGCTACTCACAAGCCACATGAACATGACAGCATAGCTGTCACTTAACGGTGTTCCCAGCTCGTGCCGTCACAATTCAGCTGCAATACAGCATGGTAAGCCTACAACCAAAACTTAACAGGCACTCACAAATTTAAGTTACGCAGGCTCCATTTCGAAGTTAACTAATTTTAAAAAATATGTGCTAGTTAAGTATCGACTAGCTACTTGACACCTTAATAGTAAGCCGTAAAACCAGCTCTGAGTCGTGAATTTCGTTTCTTTGTTTCTTACGTTTTGTTCTACGGTTTATAGAGAGGCAATAGTTCAGACTATAAGACGTAACAAAGCAGCGGCAGGGGCGCTCCTGGCCGACTTCCAGGACCCTGGTGAAGGAGCAGTGGACGGCATCACGGCGGCCCAGGAGGCGAAGTACACGGCCGAACATTACCTCGTGTCGAACAGGTACTAAAAGAAATTACCTGTTCTTGAATATTTCGAGTACTTAATGTTTTCGATTATTTCTTTTCATAGTCTGCCGATAAATATGAACCTCTGTAATTTTGTGGCGTAAAGGAATTAAAAATGATACAATAAGGGTCACAAACTGAGCCAGTCATTTAGTTTGTACATGCAACATCATAGAAGTAATGCCTCAGAACACTGCCGAAAGAATTAAATTGAAGACACACGCATCAGGCTTGTGAGCAATGATGTTAACATAATTGAAGACTATATACTACTGTCACAACACTAGCGGTCATGCGCTTTAGGCCATATTTTAGTTATTTTTATAATAACACTCTCGCTGACGTTTGTTGGCACCATGTCGTTCTACAGTATCAGCTGTATATCAGTATATAGTATATCAGAGTATAAAATATTGAAAGCAGTGGTAATAAACTATTGTTCTATGTGCCTTAGCACCAGCTAATTCCTGCTCGTTACACTTATGTTATTGCAGACGTGGAGACACCGCCAACAGAGACTTTGCCGGCGCCGGCGAGGCAGGCTTCATGTGCCCGAGCACGGTGAAGTACGCGCGCCCGCAGCGGGCGCGCGCCACCTCGGGCCAGTGGAAGTACATCGTCAACACGGGCGAGCACACGCAGACGTTACGTCTCGAGAAGTGCTTGTGAGTACTGGGCACTGTCTTGTACTGGAACCTATGATTGATAAGTGAAGTTGTGATAGAAGTAAACCCCAGAAGCTTTAAGAAGTATTGTCGTAAATAACATGAAAAAATGGCTCGAACTAAGAACTGTCAATAAAAATGAACACCTGAATTTTTCTCTTATTTTTTACTTCATTCAAAAGTCTATCTTCTGTTTATGGTCTAACAAAATTCTTATTTTTTTGCAGGAAGCCGAAGGAATCGTGCACTTATTTAACCGACAATTTCAAATCAAAATGCGTTCAAGTTTACAATTATCACAGACTTTTAACTTGGGACCAGCAGAATGGATTACATATGGATATATTTAAAGTAATATTTGTATATTATAGTAGTAGTAGTATAATTATTATTTTTCTTGTTAGATTTTGATCTTTAGTGGTTTTCCATGTAGGAGAATTCGAAAAAAAAAAAGTCCTTAAAGAAAATAAAACTGATGTCAGTCATACATTCTATACTTATCTAATACATAGAATGTTTAGTTCTAAAGGTCGAAATTTTGCAGTTTAATAAAATATGTCCTGCGTGGACAGAAAAAGTCTGGTGACTTAAGTAAGTTTGTAAACATGAAAATATTTAGTTTATAATTTTTTTTTTTTGTTTTTTTTTTAGGTGCCGACCTGTTGTTCCTGTCACATCGAGGGATACAGCGTATCGTTTCCTCCATTAGGACACCGAGTACATGAGACCTCGTCAGAAAATTTTCCTGGGGAGGACCTTTCCTCCGAGCACGGCAATCAAGCCTTTGAAACTGTTCAGTCTACAATGCAAAAACCGTCTATTGTTAAAAACCATCCTTTAAATTTCAATAAACCCATAGAGGGAATCTCGGCTTTCACGGAAAATCACAATTTTATTCCAGGTTCATCACTGAGTAATGTAAAATTATCTGGTAGCGACGACCTGGTTAATTTACCCACTAATCCAGTTGATTCTTATGGCAACACCTATTTTCCGGACTCCTTCAATCAAGCTAGTTCTGTGAGAAATATTAAGAGGCCAGTACCGCGAACTCCTGCTGGTATTATGGGCTTAGACTCAGTAACACTGCCGAGTTATTTGGAGCCACCAACACCACGAGGACCATCTCCATTCTCGTTTTCTAAAGATGTTAGCAACAAATATAAAACAAACGATAACCAATTTAAAAGAGCTCCCCTTCGACCAAGTCGCAGACCCTTGAGAAAGAAAACTTCCAGCGGTCCAGACGATTTAATATCATCTGGGTCTTCGTCTATAGGATCCTATAGTGGAAGCCCCGTAGACAGCTTAGAAGAATTTCCGGATGAGTCTGAAGAAACCGAAAACGAGAATTTCAATAAGAAAGTAACAATTGCTCCTAAACTTCATTCTGTAACAACCGATATCAATTATAGTACGTTTAAACCTTCAGATCAAAGTCAAAATAACATCTTAAAACAGGATTATAAAAAAGTAAATTATAATTATCACCCAATAATAGATTTCTTTGAAGATCAAGACTCTGACAGCGATTCAATAGACAGGGAAGATAATATAGAAGGTTATGTAATGTCTCCTGAATCAGAATGGAAACCAATCGGTCACCCACCTTCTAGATCAAATATAAATACTAGTAGTCGAAAGAAACATAAATGAAATCAATAAATCGTTTTTTGTATAAAACGGATTAATATTATTGTAAACAATTGTGTATGTTTATTTCTAATACAAGCTTTAAATTGTTGTTCCGTATTCCATTCTACTTTTTAGGGTTGAAAGGGCCAAAATTGAACTAAATTATTTATTTTTAATTTATTGTAATAAAATTAAGTGCTAGATTAAGATATATTATACTTATGATAAGTTTTCATTGTACTGAATATAAATTAAAGAGAAATTACATCAATTTAAGTTTTTTTTTTCTTAAAAGTCTACATAGGTTTCATTAATTTATTTATTATATTCCTTATTAGTAAATTGAATCTAGCTATATCAGATATATGCCTATGTCTTAAGATAAGTGTCACGGTAATGTGAATGCGGAAAAAAGAGATGTGGATCAACCTATTCAGCAATGAAAAATTCAGAGATCTCTCGCTCGATAATTCAGAGATCTCTCGCTCGATAATTCAGAGATCTCTCGCTCCATAATTCAGAGATCTCTCGCTCCATAATTCAGAGATCTCTCGCTCGATAATTTAGAGATCTCTCGCTCCATAATTCAGAGATCTCTCGCTCTATAATTCAGAGATCTCTCGCTCGATAATTCAGAGATCTCTCGCTCGATAATTCAGAGATCTCTCGCTCGATAATTCAGAGATCTCTCGCTCGATAATTCAGAGATCTCTCGCTCGATAATTATGCTATTATCTGAGATCTCTCGCTCGATAATTATGCTACTATCTGAGATCTCTCGCTCGATAATTATGCTATTATCTAAGAGCAGCACAGAGCATAAAGTTATTGCATATGCTGTTTCTTATACCTAACGGCGTCGGAAGGAGCATATTGTTCTCCGAGCTCATGTGTGTAGTCTTCTATGTTCACTGCATGGTTTGACAGATTTTAATATGGAGATATCGTTAGATTTAACATGATAACACCATGTGCCTTATTAAATGCAATTTAAGCACTCTGTTTTTTTTCGTTTCTAATTAAATTCATTTCCACGCATAAATAATAAATAATTGAACGCAACAATAAATCACCATGATTAGTAAAGTGAATCAAAGAAATCAAAGTACTTAATCATTATTTTACTAAAATAAAATCAAATGAACCACTACTTCATAAAACATTAAAACATCTTTATTAAAATAATAACATAGAAACTATAATAGAAGCGTTGAGCATATTTTCTTATAATACCACCGAAAGTGAAAGCGCTGTACAGTAATAAGGTGAACGGTCGAGACGAGATGGTATCTGGAGCAATTTGTTTACATTGCCATACTTAAGACTATTACACAGATGACTGTTAAAGTGGTTATTTACGAAACATTTTCTATTTAAAATTATAAATTTTAACACAATATGTAAGTAGAATT
The DNA here is from genome assembly GCA_017140195.1 of Eumaeus atala. Taxonomy (NCBI): domain Eukaryota; kingdom Metazoa; phylum Arthropoda; class Insecta; order Lepidoptera; family Lycaenidae; genus Eumaeus; species Eumaeus atala. Next base: position 114,640 of record JAFELO010000671.1, on the reverse strand, counting down.
TTATGAACTGGATAATTCAATAATTATGAGTTTTAAATATAAGTTGTTAATGGATGTTCTGAATCTAGGATATTCAAACATTAATACTAAAAATATCACAGAAGCTTAAATTTACTAACTAGTATCGTTAAATTTAATTTAAATAAGTACTTAAATATGCTTAAGCACACAACGTAGAAACTATTTATGTGGCACTTTCTCTAAGGAAACGTTATGGTATTACATAATTCTAGTCTAAACATCAACATAGTAATATCGCCGTTTACTTGGATCGACTATAAACGGAAGAGGTGTAGTTAATATGGGAACTGCCTGGACATAACTATTTAGTAACTCTGCCGCTTTATCATTTCTATGGGGATCATATTTTGTCTTTTTCTCAGATAACTCACTATTTATTTCATCTGGATCATCAACTATCTCGGAGTTTTCAAAATAATCACCTCTATTGGTTTTGTTGTTAACTTTAACCCTTCGTGCTTTCAAATTACCTCCGTGTAATTGTAAGTTATCCTCATTATTGTCAGTAAGTTCTATAATTTTTTCGTTTTTATTTCTTCCCCTTCCTGACGATAGTTTTAAATCACCCCCATGCAAGTTCCTTACCGGTGATTCGGTTGTGTCTATAAGTTCGATGTTGCTATTTTTTATGTTACCTCTTCTTCTTGTGGGAGTTGCTACGTCTTTTGATTCTACTTTTTTCTTATTTTCACTTTGGGATGCTTCCACATCCTTCTTTGATGGTTCTTTAGATATGTACTTTTCTTCTATACTGCGGTAGTTTCCACCGTGCTTTGGCCCAGTTGTTAGGTCTAAGTTGTCCTTAAAAACTTCTACACCGCCTAATTTATTGACATCTTTAGCTAAATTTTCATCTCTATATAAATCTAATGCTTCTAAATTTTTCCGAGACTTTTCTCTTGCCATTGGAGGAATAGTCTTAATGATCTCGATCTCCTTTATATCTTGCATAAAATGAGTTACATTTGGAGATTTCTTGTCCACGGGCAATTCTCTGTGAACTTCAATTTTCTTTTTTAACACGGTCGGCTTAATAGCTTCTCTTTGTAATGATATTTCTGTTGTAGATACTGTAGTCACTGTAGTTTTGGGTAAAGTTCGCTTAGTTGGTTCTGGAGTAGTTAGCCTTCGCCTAGATGTTGTTTCGACTTCGTCACTATGTTCAGGACTATCTACTTCATCCTCATCATCATCACTATCCTCATCCTCTTCATCCTCTTCATCTTCCTCATCACTACTATCGTCATCATGATCAGCATCGTATTCTTCTTCATCGGCTTTTCCATCGTGATGTGGCTCATCATTAACTTTCCTACCTCGTTGCTTTTCATATTCTGGTAAATATTCATCGGTATCATGTTGCACACCAATTAAAGCATCAATTTCTTCCCTACGCATATCGTCATCTTCTTCGCCATATGATTTCGTATCTGTTACTACCGTACTTTTAGAAACGTTTTTTTTCTTCTCTCTTAACTTGGGTGGATTATTTTCTATAGTTTCTGGATAGTCATTTCTGATATTTGAATGAATTGGATTACTTTTCTTCATTTCAGGGACAATATCGGAGCTTCTGAATCTTGTTTTAAGTTGAAGTATAGGCATATCGATATTGGGTTCTTTAACTTTTAACCTTGGTTTTGAAGTAGTTAATATTCTTATTGGTTTTCTTCGTCTAGGAGGTATTTCTGTGGTTGTAGTTGTACTCTTTTCTACTTCTGGATTCATTGTCCCTTCACTATCATAGTCATAATATTCCTCGTCATCTTCGTGTTTACCATTCTCGTTTGTTACTATCACCATTGCAGTTGGTTTTAATGTAGTTGTAATAATAATTTTATTTATAGAATTGGATGCAGCACTATTTTGTGTTTCCTCTGAAGAAATTAAATACTTTGACATATCTAAATTTGCTTTTGAATTTAAAGTAGGGCGCCTTATATTGCTGTGAGAGGGCAAATCTGTAAAACCTGTTTGATCTCGATATTCATCTAAAGATATTGATGTTATATTTTTTACTGGATTGTAATGATTTTTATGATTTCGATGTTTAAATTCATATGTTGGTTCACCGCGGCGTTTGTCAATGCTCACATCAAAAAAATCTCTTTCTTGGAAATTACTAGATTCATTTTTAAGCTGTCGGTCTACTTTACCTATATCCTTATATTGTGTTTTATCAGTATTTCTTTTAACAACTAGGTCTTTATTTTGATTGGCTGTAACTCTATCAACCACTCTACTGGACTGTAGCTGTTTTATAAGTGGGCTGATATTATTTGTAGTAGTAGTTTTTTTTGAATCGACTACTTGACTTTCTTTAATAATTTTGTACGGTTCATACATAAATGGAGTAGCTCTCTTTTTTCTCGATAATGAAGCATTGTCCCTATCTACAATTTTATTATTTTCAATTAGAGAAGGTGATGCATTTTGCACAGTTTTATTAGGAAAGTTACCTAAACCTAGGTCAATGTGTTTATCCTCCGTATTTATACCTCCTTGGTTAGCCATTATGTGAGAGCTAGCGGGAAATGATTCATTCAATATTGATTTTGATCTTTGATCTAGTAAAGTAAATATGTCTGGTTCATAATTATATTGTTGGTTACCTATGTGTTTACTCACAGCCAATTGCTCATTTTTGTCATGGGTAATTAAACCGATTTCAGATTTTGTAATTGGTTTGGGGCTAGCAATTATATCTTCTTTAAAAAATGGACTATCTAATGGATTTTCCCCAAAATATTTGGATTTCAGACAGTCAATTTTATCACCGAGTCCTCCAAGACGTTGCTTATTTTCGAGTTGATTAAATTCAGAATCTTTATCACTAGCATTATCATCAGGATTACCTCCTTTTTTTATTTTTTCGGGAATTGGATCTACATCTTCCTCAACTGTTGGGCAAATAATGTCTTTCCTTGAATCATAAAATTCTGTACCTCCGAGTGTTTTCTTTGGAATAAGTTTTAGATTCTCAGCGTAACGTAATGGCGAGTCAACGCCTAACTTATTAGGTTTTTTAAAATAATATGGGTACTTAGATTTTATTTCCTGTTCTGTATTATTTTTCTTTTCCTGTATTATTTTTGATTCGGTACTTTGATCACCCGTAAGATTAGTTGAATTAAAACTAATTTTAGGAACGTTAAATTCGCGCTTGTTCATTACATGTTTCTTATTGACATCATGAGTTAAACTAGCATCCCCACTTATTTCATGTCTTTCATTTTCTGAAGTATCAATATGCTCTTTATTGTCTTCAGATTCTTCACCGGGAACTTCAGTTTCAGTTAGAGTTTCCACATTGGTATTATCAGCATGTATATCTTCAGAGTCTTCTTGTTCGTTCGCAGAATAATCTTCAGAGTCTGTTTCATCTTCACTATCTTGATTGTAATTTTTCCATTTTTCACCATGTAGAACTTGGTCTCTATATATTGACCCACCTGCATCTTCAAGTTTAGCACTGACTGAAGGTATTTTGTATTTTCCGCCACTTAATTCATTTTCTTTGAGGAATCCTCCATGATCTTCAATATTTGAAGCATGTTTTTGTTCACCAGCATGATCATATGCAGAATCTTCGTAGCCTTCTTCGGAATAAACTACTTGGGCTTTAGTACTCTTGACTGCTTCTCTAAGCCGTGGAGCATTTCTTATCTCATCTAAACTATCAGCATCTTGAAATGCTGCTAATCTAGGAAGATGCTTAGTTATCTCTGTTTTTCTTACTTGTGCATAATTTTTAATCGGAACGAATTCGACTTCTTGAGATTCACTATGATCAAGTTGATTGATATCGTGATTTGGTTGTAGTTCTAACTTTTCACTAGTACGTGGTCTATTTTCTAATACAGCTTTGTTAATTGATTCATCGACATTATCCCTCAATCTTAAAAACTTATCCTTTCCTTTCTCATATATATCATAGCCATCAGGTTTTTCAGCATACGAGTCCCTTTTTGGCAACTGGGGGTACTCATTATGTTCGTCGTCAAATTTTAGAGCATGGTGCTGCCTTAAGTGATGAATATGATTTTTTATAGGTCGGTAGTGAGTTGGAGTTACTTTAGCATAGTTTTGGTTCCAAGGATGTCGAAGCTTTTTATTTAACATATTTTCTCTGAAGCTGTACCTAGATGGAGGCCTATAATACGTCGGACGGCGCATTGGTCTATGAATTTCAAACTGGGCCTGCTTATTTTTTTGAGGGGTATATTTGTGGTCGGTGTGTTCTGGGCTTTCTAAATATTCATCTTTTGTAACATCTGAATGTCCCGCATCGTTTTCGTACTTTTGTAATCTATTTTTACTATCGCGTAAATCATTTCTTATTTTTTCTAGAACGGGGTCCTTGTATATTTCCTGTAAAGCCGGTTCTTCCGCTTTGTACGGGTGGTACACATCATAGGATGTAGATACTGGGGTTGCATAACTTACATCTTTATTTGCACTTACATAGCGCTGGTAGGGATAAAATGAATCCTTTTCTGGATCTAGCATGTGATGTTTTCCTAATTCCGGCTTCACTATGCCTGTGTGTGGCCTGATTGGATATGAGCTGAAATGATTTTCTGGGGACTTCACATCATGAGCGGCTGCAATATCTATTGCAAACTGTGGCTTCTTTGCAGTATACTCGAAATATTGATTTGGGATAGGTTTATTGACAACTTCTTCATTTGTATTGCTCTTTACTACAGGTTCGTCATATTTCACTTCACTTCCATCTGTCCAGTCCACCGGTACACGGATTGTCTTGCACAGACTAATATGTAACACTAATATGACACTGACTAAACTTGTTTTGAGCATTGTTTACATCACGAGCCGCAACTGCGCACAGCGGACAACTAACCCGAGCCGTGGCCTGGTCAAAGTATTTATCGCCTCGGTCAATCGTATCGGTTGCGGCCGTTCGCTTTGATTACAGCTTAATTCCAAAAGGCCAGTTCCAAAAGTCACAGGCTTAAGCGATTTAGGAACTTTTTATTCATTAAAGTATGCAAAGCAAACGAGATATCGAAGAACTTTCTTGTTTGCCTACGCCCATAGACTGCCGTAATAATGTCGTCACACAGATGCGTTGCCTTACTCACAAACCATGTGTTGTCTGTCACATTACGACGGTGTCATTTGAGGGAGATTAATCGGTCCGGTCGTGCCGAACATATTTGGCTGCTCTGCAACATGGCACTACGTCTTACTGTAATTGTAGTTGATTTCTTTATATTATAATTGTCACGATTTTCATTATTTTATTCTTTACTTTGGATAGCGGGACATTATTTTAAGGGAACAACAGCACCATAGTATGCATTTACCAAGTTCACTTATAAGACTACTTTTATTGTTTATGTTATATACCTATAATAAGGTCTTACCGTCGAGCTGTATCTAAAGGCGAGTGATATTATTATAGTTATAATCTAATTTTACTTATAATTACCATTTGCGTAAAGATTGAAATCCTTATTAATAAATAGGCGACCTGTTACAAAATATAAACTAAAAGACACTCATAACATTTAGTAAAAATACAATTAAATTGAAGACTTATATTAGTCTTTTGACAAAAGTTTAATCAGCGTTAGGAAATAGCTCATAAAACAATACGAGCATAAAAATCACTTTACGCTATAAGCTTGTGTCTCACGGTTGTAAGTACGCGGGGAGAAAAAATGCATTCTATTTCTCATTTGTGTAATTGTGTATAATGTGCATCAATAATATCGGGTTATATAATTTACAGCTAATTATAATAACAAATGTCCTATCTCCTAAAAAAAGGTTCAAGCGCAGGATAAATTCGATCATTATTTTTATTATAGAAAAGACAAACGAACAGTTTGTAGCTTTCTGATGACTACCGATCGTCATCATTGTTATTATACTGATGCGTCCTTTCTTCCTCCCCTCCCATGTGCAACCGAAGACTCACGAGGCACTTCCCGAACGTAAAATGTAAGCGAGAAGTACCTCCCCGTTCGTGCCGGACCAATGTCGCTTGCCATCAGCTCTCACAGATGCATGGACAGCAGATCAATAGTACCATCATCATCATGATCAGCAGCCTTTATTGCTCCTCCGCTGGTAACAGTCGTTTTTAAGGAACACCAAGACGGCCGATCCCCTGCCACTCTCATCCACCCGGATCGGCTGCTGCTCGGGGATGGTCCACCCCCCTGATGAAGGTTCGACCTACCTTTTTTCTTCTGATGGGATCAATAGTAACTTAGTTGTGGCTTTTTTGTATCTCTTTCTCTATTTCTCTCTCTCTCTCTCTTTCTCTCTCCTATAACCAGAATAAATTATGATAATGAAAATGTCTCACATATGAAAGTGCTTAAAAAGTATTGAATCAATAATTCCTTATTCAAAATTTCGTATCGACTATTGTCTGAATCTTACTTTCATTCTTTCGATAGGCGCATCTTAGTAGGGTGAATGATTTAGCTAATGAATCAGCGCGCCGTGAATATTGAATATTATAACCCAACATGGGTGCGATTTTGTATTATAATATCGCTAATGAAAGATATTTTTTTTAAGAAATTTGCCAACACGACCTCTCGCTCACGTGATACCGCTGTAAAGTGATAATCCTGGTGTCATAACTGCACGACTTAGCTGTGCAAGTTATCATATACAACCGTATATGATAAATCGCATCCAACAAATATTGCAACCATTAAAATTGGTGGAAAGCGATCCTCGTTCTTGTCATACCTTCTTCTTCTTGACATACTTGACTCGCGGATTAAACTAGTGAATACGTGACAAGAGCGTTACGCAAATGCGGCCAGTGGAAGTCCACCTTCACAAAGGTTTTTCTGGTGTCTGCATGTGAGTGAGAGATACGTTTGTAAAGATAGAAAGAGACAGGTAAACAGAAGGTGGGATGGAGATATAACTTTGTGAAGATAGAAAGAGACAGAGTTATGTTGGTACCTATAGCATTACTATAGGAGCACGAATGACAGGAGCGAGCACACACATTCGTACACAAGAGAGAAATCTCTTAGCCCGTTTCGTTTAGCTAGTGAAGTTCTAATTCAGTCATGTGCTACAATTCTACATAGTACCCATAGTCAGTAGGCCTATACCCTACCTAACTGCTCAGCTAGTTTAAGTTAATTGACTGTTAACTCGTGCTGAACTCCATAACAGATAAATTGAATTTACGAGGTCCATGTTTCCCAAACCAGGTACTGCAGGCTCATTGCAACGCCTGAAATGCCGGTGCACTTAATTTCATTGAAACCTCGATCGAAATATAACTTGCCCAACGAGTTCGTGCCATAACAACTGGAGTAATAGGATATCTGCGACGATTTGTAATGTAACCTAACATTTGCGCAATTAGAGGCGAGACAAAATAAAACTTACTGTATATTTTGTATTGACTTTGCGAAACGTTACAACATTACCCAGCACGTTACGTTTGCAAGGAAAACAAATTAGAGATTACATTTCATAATTAGTGTACGTAGGAAGTACTTTATTGATCCGTGTTTAGTAAGAACGGGTTGCTGAGAAACTATAGATTTAATTATGTAACATATAGACTACACCCGAATTTATGTGAAACCCATAAGACTACTGAGATTTGAACAGGCCGTTGATTGCTCTGGTAGATCTGAAGTCGAAAGACTACTAACGTTTACGCTCTCGATGTTTGAAAGTTGATACATTTCTAAATATTTGGAACTCCCTTTTGAGATTCAAGCTAACAGCGGTGGGTTGTTCCAGTTTGGTGACGTGGTAAACAAGATGTGTCCGAGGTCCGTCTCCAAACAGTAAAAGATCGGGACAAACCAACATAAAACATTGTTGTTTTGTCTCCAACCCAGCTTGGGTATAAACTCTTGCTATTGCCTTGATTCAATTAGTTACAACCCAATTTCTAGGTGTCGCCTGTTCTAACATAAAAAGGCAGAAATTGAAAGGCCTTCGCGGTTATTTGGACAGCCCTGATTCTAACAGTCATCTCGACATAAATCATCTCGACATAAATCCTAAAGCTAGCCCATAACTATACGAAGTGTATACATAATATACTGTAAAAGCCGCGAGGGCACCCAGCTCTTGTGTGTCGCTAGAATGGAAGCATTTTGTTTAAAAAAAAACTTCCAATAAAAAACTTCGTACGGACGACGTACCTACTCAACGCTCGCGTTCGATCTCGTTTCACAAAAAGCCATTACCGGGCGTGTTACGACAACCGCCAATTGTAACTTCCAATGTGGTGACATAACATTGTCCCGGGGCTTGCACAAATAGAGCCTCCGCGCCATTGCGTCACCGCAGGGTTGCTGTAAGAACTATAGTAATACTTGGAATTGAAATGTATTGTTAATGTTAATCTAATTTATTTTTTCTTGCAACTAAATCCGACAACTGCCAATTTTCGGCGGTATTATTTGAGCTAGAGGTACCTCCTAGGTCGTAGCGTTCCAATTTAGTTGCAATGTTGGCTCAAGCCCTTACAAAGATTCTAACTTTTTTACATTACTTTTGGTCGTGCAGTTGTTTATGGCCGTATGTCCCATGTAATGACGCTACTGTACAAAAAGGCTCTTTTCATCAGTTTACAGTTTACGCTATTGTTATATGAGGAAAATGGACTGAACAGATTTTACCGTAGCACTGCTTTTGTCTTTTTTAAAGAGCCAACATAGAATCCTCTGCCACTTGCTTCCACTACTTAAATAACATCATAAACAATATTTTATTTTCGTTGATCGTAAAAAAATCAATTTAAATGGAACTTCGTAACAGTTCAATAAGCACAACCGGTTTCAATGTCAGTAGCTGCGTCAAAACGTTAATAACATATAATCTAGTTGTAAGGAATATTTTTCAAGTCGATAACTTCTGATAACACCATTCTACAATAAATCTGTAGAAGTGGTTCCACGGCCAAAGCACCACTTTTTTATAATCTAAGAGGGCACACGAGCAATCTATGCCTTTTGATGACTATCGACGCATTTGAACATTCACATGATTGTTATGCAGATGCGTTGCCCTCCTATCACCCCCCCCCCCCTAACGGACCGCCGTCTACTCACAAACTGATTAACAGAAACGTAAGAAGTCATTGTTACATTCTGTAGTAATGATTTCTTAAATTTACGCGAATGTTACAAATTATAACAAAACTACTTTGACGGATTCTATCACGGCTTATTAATGGTATATTAAACTTTGCTGAACTGAAAAAGGTCAATTTTTGTTTCAAAAGAATGTTAATATATTTAACATTAGGTATTTGTCGATTTTTTTCCCCAAAATATCGAGGACGATTATCGCTATTTTTGTAAATATCGACACATGGAAATTTCGATATTTTTTTTCAATTTCCACTTGCCTAGCTGGAAGCTAAACTCGTACTTTCTCAAAAATATTATTAAACACTTTGCAGGGATTAAGTAGAGACTAATAGTTACTACTACTTTAGGAGGTCAGTGACTCACTTCTCGACAGGACCGCCATATGCCAGGTTTGTAGTTGTGCTGAGCTCGACGAGGCAGCTCTCCTAACCTGGAAGTCGTGCGTGGCAGTTGTTCATTGAGAGGGATGGGGTGATATGGGAGGAATGCATCTGCATAATGTGCGGATAGTTATGGGTGTTTATAGGAGAACAAGAGCTTCCAGGTCCTAATGGCACGTCACTGTCCCGTAGTGCGGCACCACACCGCATTTAAAGTAAACTATAGGCGCGGTAGCTAAAATGCTCGTTTGTCTACAAGGATTAGATTACATCACAATAATTTACTTGTTTCAAGTAAACCGAACTATTTATGCTTAGGCAATCCAGGTCAGTCTCAGTTCTCAAACACACCTTAGCGTTTTAAATATGCATATCTGTTTCATAATCTTTACCTCAAAAACCTTCACTGTTACTTTAGAATCTGTTGTTATTTCTGCCACATTTCAATGGGAATATTACACAAAAAAAAATATTTTATTTTTATTTTATTTTTTATTTTTTGTCCTGAAATGTAGCCCTAACAAGGTGAAGAAGTGCACCTTATACATTTATTTTTTTATAATTGGATTACTATTAATTATAATAAAGCTTTATCCAGCAGTGGGCAAATTGTCGCTGAAGAAGAAGAAGAAGGATAAAGCAATTTGAAAATGGTTTCAGTGTTCATACAGGTCTCACGTGATTAAGTGTTCATACACGTCTCATGTCATTAAGTGCTCATACAAGTCTCATGTGATTAAGTGCTCATACACGTCTTATTTCATTAAGTGCTCATACCGGTCTCATGTGATTAAGTGCTCATACATGTCTTATTTCATTAAGTGCTCATACAGGTCTCATGCGATTAAGTGCTCATACATGTATTATTTCATTAAGTGCTCATACCGGTCTCATGTGATTAAGTGTTCATACACGTCTCATGTCATTAAGTGCTCATACACGTCTCATGTGATTAAGTGCTCATAGATGTCTTATTTCATTAAGTGCTCATACCGGTCTCATGTGATTAAGTGCCTATACAGGTCTCATGTGATTAAGTGCTCATACACGTCGCATGTGATTAAACTTTCTGAATGAATGGCATGGGTCCAGAGCAGAGCCTGGTTCTTGGCGATTTAATCGCTACTCAGTATTTCTCATAAGCGGATCATATGTTGTATGTGAGAGCTTTACCAAAACCTTGACTCGGGGCCATAATTATATATTTTTAACAAATAAAGTGCCAGGGATAACGCATATGAACAATAATTTTATAGTGAGCTAGGCGAAATAATTAGTCATTGCTTTTCTTTTCTTGACCCCTCGTTTACAATCAGAACTCTCATAAAATATGAGATCACAGGTGCAGTTGCACCCCCACTACGGTTCAATCCTTGTCGTGCCGTTGGGGCTTAGTAGCCTGGGGTGAACCCAGGCGAAGCCAATCAAACCGAGGGGATCTCTGCACCCCTCTTCTAAGAAGGCTTAAAGATCAGGAGGAGGAATCGCTCTGGGTAGCCCTCTTATAATAAAAGGGGTCCTAAGAGCAGCTTTTGCGCACGAGGCAAGGGGCGACGATAGGAACCTCAGCCTATTGCACTGTCCCAAAGTCCTGTAGTGCTGGGCAACACCATCTGTGGAATTGGAGATGATCCCTTAGCCGTCGAGGTGCCCTGATGATTGTTGTTCCGGGGCACATCACCAAGGGCGGCACTGATGGCGCTCGCGGTGGTTTTTGTAGGTATTACATAAACCCAGGGCCCGTGAAGGCGCGTAAATGCGTTTCCCCGCGTGAAGAAAAAAAAGGTGCAGTTGCACCGCTGCTCCGGCAATATATGAGCAGGCACTTCTCCAGCCATGCCTGTTCAATCCCGCTACATTGCAGTGATAACACGTTTAGATATAAAAAAACTAAAATGCATAACACAATATTTTCTGTCAGTTGCTAAACTGTAGCGTAGCTAAGACACCTCTGCTATGCTACATTTAGCAACTACAGCTTACAATTTAGCAACTGGGCACCTTGTATTAAATATTTACAAAAACTTCATTAGACACGATTTCTTTGTCCACCTCTGTTGCGAAAGTAAACTTTTTAAACAAATTATGAATACAAATGGTTACTCATTTTAATATTTCTTAAAATAATTATAAGAATGAGCACATTTTTTAACGAGTTGCAACAACATAATAGGCTTAGCAGTGTCATTGTCAGCAGGCATACCTTTGTGAGTAGACCTATGGTCAGTTTGGTAACGCTATTTCAAAGGGATTAATTTTAAATTATCAATGCGCTAACATTTAATAAGATGAATTCTGACATTGAAAGTTTTATGAGGACACATGCAGAATTGTAGGTCAATAGACTGGGGTACGACGCCTTGCTCAGCTCAACTCAACAAATATCTCAAATCGACAGTTATACTGTCGCGTCTCTTGCGACTTCTGAGTTTCTGGTAGCCCAAGTGTGGTTGGAAGGGTGGAGAATGGAAGGCACTCCTACATAGCAATCCTGCGGATGTCTGTGGACGCGGGTATTGTCAACGATTACTTATTTGTAACTTAAACTTTATAAAAGGATCGCAAGACAGATTTACAAAATACCTTAGGCTCATGAATGAATTTTTAATACCAACCTGTAAGGATATATTTCTGCCACACTTATGTGTTGTACCTACTACAGTAAAGTTTACTGCGAAATTAGCAAAAAATGTCATTTGTTTAACAGAGCAACTTTTGATAGAACCATCTAGCGGTAGATATACTCAATCACGTGTTTCGAATTATTTATTATTAACTCAATCACGTGTTTCGAATGAAATGATCTAGAGATCATTGAGATAAACCTCTTCGACTTTTAGGGCGAGCGTCTAGACTGTTACGCCATCTAGAGGCTGAAGGACGCACTTGCCCAATAATAATATTACTTGTAACTAAGTACCAGGTATGTGTCAGTCTTTACATTTACTGTGAATGTTATATTTGACCGTTTAATGTCTATATTTGCCATTTTTTATAGCATAAGGGGGCACACGCGAATCAGAGACTTTTGATGACTGCCGACGCCCATGGACATTCGCATGATTGTGACGCAGATGCGGTGCCCTCCTCCCCCAATGGGCCACTGGCTACTCACAAACTGCACGAAACGCGACAGCGACGTTACGCCTGTGTCAAGTCA